>PVIA01001564.1:0-269324 GCA_004024845.1 Tonatia bakeri | reverse complement strand
GGGTGGGTAGAAGTGTGTTTCTTATGGAAAAACAAAGACACGTTTGTAGTTATTTTAAAATAATAGTTAATAATGACCTGGAATTAATAAGATGATGACTTAATTGGGGTTTCAAATGACTGTGGGGATACCTTGACAGCAATTTCAGTCATAAGATGCCATTTCTCACTGCTTGTGCTTCTCTTCCAAAATATTTAAATATTCAGGGGCTTCTGACCTCTGTCCTCACTTCAATTTTGCTACATGTGTGTGGATGACTAGCTTTTATGTGCCTACCTTAAAGAACAGGCATTGACAGGCTAAGATGCCATTGAGAAGGATTCTGACACCTTCTCCAACACTCACTTGAAGGACTTGAGCTATTAATTAGAAATCCACGCTGTAGATCAAGAGCTGGGCCGACCTTGAGAGAACAGGGCTGCTGGGGCTGGAGTCGTGAGCGTGACTGGAACCCACAACAAGAGGAGCACTCCAGCCTTTGAACACACACTCATAGTGCAGGCAATGGGAGGAGGGCCAGCTCCCCCAGCATGGTCCTAGTGAGCTCAGGTGTACCTGCCCCCATAGCGTGAATGTCTCTCAGCGCAGGGAACACCAGACAAAGGGCCTGGGAGGGGGGCAGGGGTGAGGCTGGGAGAGGAAAAGGACTGATTATGTGTCCTAGTGAATTTAATATATGTCCCAAGACAGCTCTTCTTTCAACGTGGCTCAGGGGCTCCACAAGGTTGGACACCCCTGCCTGAGACCATGTGCCTATAAAGAAATACTTGTTGCAGGCACGAGTGTAGTAGGGTTTATTTAAAAATGATCATGGACAGTAGTATTCCTTGATTTTCCCTGATACTAATGCTACCCTTTCACATTCTCCCACACATTTATATTTACATATGAGTTGGAGTATTTCCGCTGGTCTTGTCTGCTGCTGTAATCTCTCTCCAAAGTCTCCAGTCCCAGACAAAACTGAGATGAGGAACAGTTGACCCTCAAACTGTGATGTGGGAAAAAGCAGCCATAAATGCTGGATTCTGCCTGCGCTGCACGGAACTCCTTCTGATCAGACGGCGGCCCACGGCTTCATTCTCGGCTCTCTCTCCACTTCCCGTAGTTGTGCTGTGGTCCTGCTGAGGTGACTCAGGACCTGGCCTCAGGGGTCCCCTCTGCCCTGTGCTCAGGTCCTAGGACTCCCGTCCCCTCCCCCTCTGGTTAGTGACAGCTTCGTTCACAATACCTTTATTGCATACATTACCTGTTTTTGCACTTATTTATGTTTATTTTAGCCATCTTGACTAGAGAGTGAGGTACAGACTATCTTATCACTGTTGTCTAATGCAATTCTAGGCTTCTAATAAGCTCTCAATAAACACTTTGTTGAATGAGTGAATACGTCGTGAGTGGGACATTTTGAAATTTCAATGCTGTATCTGATTTTTTACCCAAAGTTAATAACTATGTGAGCCCAGTTCAGGAAAATACAAAACTTTTCAGTCCAGTATTTTTAAAGGGCAATAAAAACTTTACATGGACATATATTGTCTGCAGTTTATATGATTTTGTTTATTTTGAAAAATAATTCACAAGCTAAAGACATTCTGTATTGAGTAATATTATGGAAACCTAATAAAAACCATTCCCTGAAAGAGCTTAACACATTTAGAGGTAGTGTCTCCTGGTTACGGCCAGAGCTGTAGATCTGTGGAAGGATGCTGTCGAAAGCACGGGCTTCTCACTGCACCACCTCCCAGCTGCTGCTTACCCCACCACCTCCGAGGGAATTAGGCAATTATACAAATATTGGGTCTCTTCCAGACTTGGGGGTGCAGGAGCTGGGGGAGGAGGAGTGAACAATTGGAGTCATGATCAGGATAATCTTAGCTTCATCTCGATCATTTTATTACATAACTGAACATTAACCCAGCCCTTTCGAAGTTCCACGCTGTTGCATTAACCGCGTTTTGAATTCTAATGGGCCTTTCATTCATGTGCCCAGAGGACTCATAGCTGGGTGGGTGATTCAGCCGAATCCAGTGGGAGTGGGGCGGGTTTCTTGATTTAACGTCCATGGAGCTTGCTAGGGGCAGTCTTGTGTTGTTCCTCTCAAAGATCGGACCACCCGCCGACACCATTGGGTTATAGACCCAGCGCCACCACAGCTGGCAGAGCGAAAATGCCTTAGACTGGATCGTTAACATCCTCTGGCGTGTTTCTTCCAGGTTGTCAAGAGAGAGCAGCGAAGAATAAAATTGTTTGGAGTGTTTTACCTGGTATGCTCTTAAGGGATCCCTTTAAAGAAGCAGTTCTCTGCTGTTTAGGAGAGTTTAATGAGATCAAGATGATTTGTTGCTTGAAGCTGGTAATACCATCTTTGGAGAAATATTTTTCATTTTTTTCCATGCATTTTTTATTTCCTGTTTAATAAGTTATAGGATTACTTGGGCATTTTTAGTTTTCCAAAATGAAAAAGACCCTGACTCTTCTGCCAGCCCTGCTGGCCGTCCGGCTGCTGCCAGCCAGCCCCAGGCAGCCCCAGGAGGGGCGCTGCAATGAAAACACAAACACCCAGACCAGGAGCCAGGCGTCTCCCGCTTCGTGCTTGCTGTTTGGGGGGGCACTAGGTACAGGTTTCATACAAGGGGTGAGCTCGGTAGGGCCTTTCTTGTTACCAGCTATCATTGATTCAGACACTAGTTTCTAACTTTCTGTGTCGTTGAATTGAGTCTTATGTTCATTATATCCTTCTTCCTTCCTTCGTTTGCTGCCGTTCTTTTTCTGACAACTGACTGCATGATGTTTAACCTTTTATATTTTCAGGGATAGGTGTGCAGGTGTCAAATTTTTTTGGAAGCATCATAGTAGCTTCACTCTGCAAATTGTTCTAAGCACTAAGCACTTAAAAATTTTATCTATGATTTTCCTTCAGCAAATATATTATTTAGAAACATTTTTAATTTATAATATATTTTAATTTCTATAATTTTCTTATTAATATCTAACTCATTATGAATTCATGATATTTAATCTTTAAAATTGTATTTTTTTTAGATTGCATCTATTTGATTTCTTATTAACGTCTAACTCTGTTTCCTGGACCTAGTTCATGAAATTCAGACTGATTTGCTTCATGGGCATTAAGGGAAAATCTTTATTAAACTTCTTTAAGTTACGCAACACAGCGCACACTTATATATTGCAAATGATTGCCACTGTTACATTTCATTTTGATGAAAATAATTCACGTTTGAAAGGTCTGTGCTGACATGTCCTACTGACTGTCATTTTCTCACATTGGCCACTTATTTTTTTTCTTTACATATTTGATGCATACGTGTTCACAATTGCTAATTCTTTCTGGTAAAATAAAAGTTACCGTTTCATTATGATACTCGTTATTCATGAAGGTGTTTATTGCAGTGAAATGCATTTACCTGCTGTCAATTTAACCACACTAACCTCTAGGATCATAACGTTGTACCATCAGCCAGGAGTCTGCTCATATGTGTGGTAGATGACTGGGTTCTCTGTGCATCTGGCTTCTGGAGAATTCATGCAGTATTAGAACCTTTAAACGTGGCTGATCTGCTGCAAGCCAATTTTGAGTATTACGAGAAATCTTCAAGGCAGTAAATAGTTTTGTTCTCATTTACTGAATAATTAAAACATCACTCTGAGAGGTTAAATCTCTGTCTGATACCTATTTACCTGATATTTCAAGGGCTGTGGAATCTCATTAAGTACAATCCAATTATCTGTTCCTAGGAAAAACAAGTATTTCTTATCTCTCTGCCAAAAATGTTATTGATTAGAAGATTACCTGTGGCAAATAGCATGCCCAAGGTCAGAGAGAGAGTTTCTGATACTCAGAAGGTCAGCCCAAGATCTTCTGTATCACAGACAACTGATTTCATATCTGGCTGATACTACTTCCTTTATTTTAACTCTGATATTAAATTTAACTAATTAACTACCAAAGTTAGTCTCTCCTACTTAGAGCCTACATACTTTTTTACAAACAAAAAATAATTAAGCAAGTAAGAAATTTGTCTCTGGATATGATTAGTTCCATTACAGGTTTTTAGTTCTAAGACTAAATTATTTTTTTCACTGCTAAGTGTTAGACAAAAATTTATTTTTAATTTAATTTTATTTAAAAAAAATTTTTTTATCTTTCCCCAAAATAAACATTATTTCTCTTCCACAGTAACAATAGTATTGTATAAACAATTTTGGTTTAAATGCACTCATTGAATAAAAATGTTGCCTGTAATTAATTGTCTTTTAAAGCTTGAGCACACTGTATCCGTTTCAGTATTTTGCCCATTTCTGAATTGGCTTGTTTGTTCTTTATTATTGATTTTAGGGGTTCTCTATGTATTCTAAATATTAATGTTTTATCGAATATGTGATTGTAAAATATTTTCTCCCATATGGGTTCCCTTCTTACTTTGTTTATAGTGCTCTTTAATTTTTATGAAGCCCAGTTCTTTTCTTTTTTTAAAATTTTGTTACTTGTGCCTTTGGTGTCATGTCAAAGAAGTCATTGCCAAATCTAATGTCATGAAGCTTTCCCCTTATGTTTTCTCGAAGAGTTTCATAGTCTTTGGGCTCACAGGCAGGGCTTCAGGCCACTCTGAGTGAAGTTTTTGCATACGGTACACTCCAAGGGCCTGGCCCCGTTCTTGTGCATTGGGTGTCTAGTTTTCTGAACATCACTTGTTGAAGAGTATAGGAGACCATTCTGCGTGGCATGGGCTGAGCTCCCACTCAGAGATGCACAGGACCCATGCCCACGGATAGGTTCTCCTATGGGGAATCAGACCCGCACTGTACCTAGACTGCTTTGAGACTTGCTTTTGCTAAAACTCACCCTGAATTGAGGCAGCGAGTGCTTACCGTAACTTCCTAAAATCTGTGCTAAAACTCCCCAGAATGGAGTGTAACTGGTTCATCTACTTTTCCCTTTGCATTTGCAAATATCCCTCTTCTATGATGTGATTAGCAGCATCCTCTCCTTTGTTTTCTGTAAAAGGGAACCACCTAAAGCAAACCCATTCATAGTAAATGAGGACCATCATGTAATGGGCCCAGAAAAGAAATAAAGTCTGGTCATGGTAAGGGCCGAAGCTTTTTTTTTCTCCCCTTGAAAGAAAAGCCATGTTGTCCCTTTTCCTCCACAGGACTCAGTAGTTTGTGTGAATTTGTCTTGTATCTCATCCACAATGTGGCGGACCCCATGAATCGGGGTCCACTTCAGAAGAGTACCTGCCATATTTAAAATATTTTCATTTTATTGACATTTATTTCTTCCCATTCTCTCTTTTTGTTTTCTCTGGTTTGAATATTTCATAAAATAACCATTTTTGTCTTCCATGTAGCGCTAATACTTTTCCTCAAAAAAATTGTTCAGAGTTGTCCTGGAGTTGGAAACATCAATATATCTATTTTTAACTAATACTGGTTTACCTTCAAATAGGCTTTTTTTCCCCCTTTAAGTGCACTCCTTGCTCGTAGAGGCTTTAACACTCTTTTCCCTTGGCTTCTTTCAAAGAAATCCTGCCAGGATCAATCTCTTACCTGTGCAATGGATTATTCCATTTTGGGGGCACACACATGTTGGGTCATCATTTATTGAGGAGATACTGTCCCTCATTGTTACATAGAAACATACAGTGCCAAGTTCAGTTTCATTGCTGATACTACCGTTAGTCGTACAGGATTAATTTTACTGGAGACGCAATTCTAAAGCAGCAAATAAATATTTTATAACCTCTGCCTGAGGCCAATAATTCTGTTTTCAAAAGTTCTTAGTAGGGATTTTTCTGTATTATTTTCCTACAAAGTAAAAGTGTCTTCAAAATCACTTTATGTGAATAACTTTTCAGATGTAAAATCCTCACGTATCCCGTAAAGTACCTGTGAGGGTGGTAGTACATATGAAATTCCAAAGTTATTTGCGATTTGGTGCTCGGCAGGTAATTGCAAGCTTTGCGCGTTGGCGTCTGAGTTGGGCTGGGTACATCCCTGTGATTCGCAGAAAGAAGCGAAGTCTTTAAGGTAAACCTATCACCTGTGTATAACCAGAAACACACCTCCCCTGAGTCACATTCCCCCTGACATTCTCCCACGCGAGTGTGTTGAAGCCAGATAAATCTTTATTTATTTTGAGCTATTGGATTCTCAACTACTGCTTCCAATTTCATTTATTTAACCTTAATTTCTTTTTCATGAGAATGTCATTTCCATAGGAAAATACAGCCATGAGTTGCCCTGTAGAATTTTTCTCAGAAGTTGAGTGTTAAGCGCATACTTTTGAACTAATAGAGTTGCTACCGAGAAAAGCACAGCACGGGCCGTCTTTTTCGTTGAAGTTGATTTGAAACAAAGTCAAGGTTTAAGGAATGTCTGATATTGTTGCACTGGTGGGTTTTAATTTAGAAAAAAGTGAAAAAAAAAAGAACTTTATACCTGTAAATGTGGTAGAGTGGGGTATGCCCACAAGACTCACTAGTTTCAGTAAATCTGATAGAGATTTTTCTTTGGTTGTGGATAATAGTAAAGTGTGTGATTCCATTGTTGATGTTTTTTAAATTAAATTGATTGGGGGTGACATCAGTTAATAAGATCATATCAGTTTCAAGTGCACGTTTCTCTGATACATGATCTGTACACTGCACTCTGCCCAATGCCCAGAGTTTTTATCTTCTTCCATCCCCACTTATTTGGCCCTCTTTACCCTTTGCCACCCCTCATCCCCGTTCCCTCTGGCGGCCGTCATACTGTCATCTGTGTGCATGAGTTTTTGTTTGTTTGTCTTGTTTGTTCATTTTTTGCTTTCAGTTTTATATCTCACATGGGAATGAAGTCATATGGTTCTCCACTTTCTCTGTCGGACTTATTTTGCATGATATTCTCAAGACCCATCCATGTTTTCACAAATGGCAGTATTTCATCTTTTCTTATAGCTGCGTAGTGAAGATTCAAGATATTTGGAGTTGACGAACTTGATAACATTTAAAAAAATGATGTGTTGTAGACTTCTGAACACTTTTTAAAAGAGCAAAATACTTTCTAAAATGTACTTGCTCTAGTAGATCATGTATTTAAAAAAATGGCCCCCTTGTGACTTAAAATATCATATTCCAACTAAATGTCACTATTTTCAGAAGTTTCATAAGCAGCCTAAACATAGGGATCAGGTAAGAGGTGAACAGCAATCACCTAGGCACAAACCATGAATAGGGCCTTTACTGGTCCTCAGGAGATAACAGAGGTAATATTAACTCATAACTAGGAAAAAAAAATTTTCCAATTCCAGGCAATCTGGAAGTTAATCATTTTCCCCCAAGTGCTGGGTTGCCTGTCCGTTTTAAGTATCTCATTGACTATGGGCTTCTTATCTGCAAATTTATAGCACTTGATATTGTGGTGAGTGGTGTGAAACTTCAGACGTTTGTATAGTGTTGTTGTTTAAATTCAGAGACTATCTGGAATAAAGCATCCGTGTGTAATAATCTTTAGCTCTGCAGTTGCTATTTTGGATCATTACGTGCATCAGTTTCAGACTTCCGTGGCAAAGCGTTGGCAACTGTCCTGAATGGACTTCCTGTGCAGCAGACTCTGAGGTCGGGATGGGCTTGCGGGAACTGGATTGGTAAGCGTTTTCAGGATGCCCACTTGTTTCCATTTAAAGAATCAAGGTTAGGCTGAGGCTGGTGTTAGGTTGCAGTGCCCCAACGAGGCCCTCAGCCAAATCACTGGAAAAATTTGGAGCTGGATGCAGCAACTGTGTGGTCCCAAATTCGACAAAGAGGGCTGGACATTAACACTCCTCCTGAACGGTCAGTGGACGTGACATTGTGTGAGGTGCATTCTTTCAGTGGGGAGCAATCTCCAGAGGGGTACACAGCTCTGAGGTGCCCATCACCAGCAGTCTCCGCAGCCGGGAGAAGGAACGCTTCGGTCTTAAAGGAGGTGGCAGGGACGGGTTTCACTGAGCACCATCCATGGCATTTACTACAGCCCATCGCTTGGGCTGCCTGATTCCCCTTGACTGATAGGGTGTCTGGGAACAGTGCTTGCAGGATTTTGGGGGACCTTTTTTCCTGGGGGGAGGGTCTCACAAGAACATAGTTACTGAGACGAGATAGAATCAGCTCATATTAGAGCTAGTCTCCTAACCACAGCGGACACCAGGTTCATACTCCACAATACGTTGTAGATTGGTGAGCAAGCAGCCAGTCTGGCAGGTAGAAAGGAGCACACAGGACCTGTCTAAGATGGCAATTTCTGGGGGCAGAAGGGAGTGGGGACAAGGAAAGTATGTTAGGGAAAAGCAGATGTGTTGTAGCAAGGCCACCTTCCTTTAGAGGGTGGCAGGGGACTGTCAGGAAGACTCTCTCCATAGTGCTGACCAGGTGCTTCCTGACCGGCTGGCTGGAGGTTCCATTTCCGGGAGGAAAGGAACTGTAGGTCTGGGTTTGGTGAGGTGGGACTTAGAATAAGCAACTCCACATTTGGGTCATTGTCCTGTTTTTAATTCTATATATTTACTTATTTGTCTTTAAAAAAATCTATTACTTATTGAAAGAAGAATGTTAAAATTTCTTGCCATGATTGTGGCTTTATTTTTTTCACCGTGTTTTCTGCCAGTTGTTCGGATACCTGTGTACTGAGGGTGTAAACTGAGGGTAAAAACACACAGATTTCTAGTGTTTCTATCTTAGTGGTGATTTTTTTTATCATTACGTCATAATCCTTTAGCTGTTACTAAGCTTTTTCTTTGTTCTAATCTTAAGAACCTTCATTCTTTGCTTGGAAATTCTATTACTTGGCTAAATTAATTTTAATTTCATCAGTCGTTTACAGAGACAGGTCAACTCTTTGCATAATATTTATTTATAATTATCTGTAGTTTTAAACAACTCATCCACTATTGGGTTTATTATTTAAACTAGTGCAGAAATTTCTACATTTTGTTCAAAATGTCACAAATTACACATGTATATATTTCTCTTTAGGACTTTAATAAGCTACCTATTGATTTCTATTGTAAAATTTTATAAGGCATACTCATGAATACAGAGATTATCTACTATATTTTCCTTGAAATATTTCTGGAGATACAACTTTGCTTACCGACTGAAATGGCAAAGAGAAGGAGTTAATTGCTAAATAGAAAAGTGCTGTTTTCTCAAGACTGCAATTGCCGGCCATATCTGCAGTCACCATTTTTACCTTTTTGAGTGAAACAGCCGTGTACGGTGTTCGTGCAACACCCACACGGAGTCCAAGATGTTCAGTCTTCCGAGGGTTTCAGGCCCAGAGCCACTAAACAAAAGAGACAGGAGGAAGAGGTTTTCAAATCATGGGAAAAATGGAAGGAACATGTCTGTCAGCCTAAGATAAGATTGTTATGAGAATAGAGCAGACACAATAGAGAGAGAGAGTTGTTGATTTTTCGACAGGTGAACAACTCTAGCAACATAATGAAGTTCCATCCCCACGACCTCCGTTGCTCCGTACCGCCTCCAGCACCCGGGCTGGGCCAGCTTGCGATGAAGCACAGTGCTGTGGAGCCTCCCTCCGTCATCCTCGGAGAGGCCGTCCCTGCTCTGGGCAAACGCATGTACACCTACAACCATCCCCCTTTGCTGAAATAACTTCTAATGGGCTAAAAAGTTCTACCCTCATTATTTTTAACCAACTTAATATGAATATTTATCCTTGGAGGCAGTGGTCAGATTCTGTTTCTCACAAAAGAATATTTGTAAAATGGCCATACATAACCTACCATCTTTGACAATCTGAATATATCAAAATATGTAAAGATACTTATAAATAATAATATAAAACATGACATAAATATTATTGATATTAATCATATAGTAATATAATAATAATATCTATAATATAAATACTAATTTTATCTTTATGTGGAATTTCAGTCAATTTCATAACAAGGCTATTTATGAGTTTGGGTACTTTTACACAGCATGGCAAATATACACCATGACTTGGTTGAGATTATGGCTTCACTAAAGGAAAACATGAGCAAAACACTATTTACTGATCAACTATATAAGAGGGAAATTGGTGAGGGAGAAACTTTTTTAAAAAGCATTGAACAAGCTGCATATGATCCAGTGTGTAAGGTATCAACTGTCCAGTCCTTCTGTCTTATGAACAAGGTGCTATGTTCTGGAACATGGCGTTTGTTTATAACATTTAGTTCATAAGGTGATACAGCAAAACCACTGTATCAGTGGTGGATTATGTTGTTAAATGGAACTTTTCTTCTCTAAACCTTTTGCTGAGGCCCCAAAGCACAACAGTGGCGTCCTACCACTGCATCCTCCCAAACTGAGGTTCAAATCGCCCATTCAGGGCTTGTGACTGGATTTCCCAAAACTCTTGCTGCGAACACCAGTCCATCACTCAAACCATCAACAGCAGAGGAGTGAAAGAATAAGTATCTGAATGAGGATTCCTCTGAAGCAGGTGTTAGAATTCCATGTGCTTCCCCGGGGTAGGGGTTCTTCTGCCCACAGCACCTGGTGGTGGTCGGTGGTCTTGCACGAATCCCTGGGAGACTGGACACGCGTCCCTGGGGCTGGGGTCCATGTTGCTTTAGGGCACCTTCCTGAAGGAAAAGAGCCAGGCCGGCTGCAGACGTCTGGAGTAGGTGGCCTGCCCTGAGAAGAGAAGGTCTGCGTGGGCTGTGCTGCCTGAAGTCCGGCACCGGGGGAGGGGAGGGCTGGGACTAGGAAAATTCAAGTCTGGGATTTCCAGTACGGGATTTTCTGAGGCGTTTTCGAGACTTTCCCTCTTATTGTGGACACCCAGCATCTGCCACACAGAATATGCAAAACTACGTTACCACAGTGTGTGACCTGGAGGCATGTGTCTTAGAATCTACACCTCTGTCCAGGTGCCCCCCCCTACCACGCCCTGGGAGCCCAGGCTGGTAACTGGGGAGGAAGCTCTGTTGGAGAGGGAGTGGGGCTTGACCTGCGCCATCCCACCGCACGGTTCTGTCCCCGGGTCAGGCCTGAGTTCTACAGAGGTTGGAAAATGGATTTTCCCAGTACCCTCACACTCAAGTTCACGACTCAGTGCTGTCTCACAAAATTCTGGTTATAACCCTGGATGGACGCAATGTCAGCTTCCTTCTCTCCAGCTGAGACAACTAATGACTAGAGCTTGACTATTTTTCGTAGATATAATTCTGCAGAATTGAGGAATGCACATTTTAGTTTACAAAAAGACTTGTTCAGACGAAGACATCCTGTTACAAACAATGAGGGATCATAGTGCGTTACTGCTCAAATTGTATTAAACAGGTTTTAAGTGGTATTCAGGGAGAAGAAAACAACAGAATTTGTGAGAGTGCTTTGCTTTTAACAATGAATAGTAAAGCCACAGGCAGTGCCTAAAAACACATGTAAGTGATGGAGAAATTTAACAGCTTGGTGTGCCCAGCGCGCTCCCTTGGACTGAGGGTCTCAGGTAGCTGCTGTGAACAGAAGCATTCCTCATTAAAAGCTGCAGGTAGAGCGAGTGTGTTTATAAGGTGTTATGAGGATGCCGACACAAATGATAGCTCAAATAAAATCAATTGCTTCCAAATGGAAAAACACCCTAGTAAAATAGACGCGCTTCCTATGTTGATTGATACTGGTAGTATTCAAAATATTATTTCAAAATGAGTGATCATTAACAACAGTATTTCTTCAGAAGGAATCTGCATATGCATGAACAATATTCTAGGCCGTTTTATTTCAGTGCATTGAAAAAGTTTGATTACCCTCCTGACCCAACAGTTTAGTCAATTATACACCCAGTATGCAATGGCACCTTATTTCACGAATCATTGTTTGATATCAGAACGAATTAATCACAGGAAAATCCAGCATCAGACAAAACAGCCAACACATAAATAAGAATGAACCAAAACAAACACCAAAATGTTATATGGAAAAGGCTCTACAAAAAAGAAAGAAAAAGTCATACTTAAAATGCTAATGAATGTTTGAGCATTTTTTCCCTTAAGAGGATTTTGTGTTTGTTGTCATTCCTTCCCTTCTCACTTGCAGAAATAACTTACAAATATGTATATACACACACATAAAGTCAAAGGTTTCCTCTCACTGCATTTATAATTAGTTTAAATCTCTCTTTTCATTGCACTTATCATTAGCCCCTCTTTCCCGATTTTAGATTCTTTGCCGTTCTAGCTCACCTCTGACCCCCAGTGTTTGGCACAGTCTGTAGCATGCATGAAATACCGTCAGTGTGACTGGTACTGAATAGATGTATTAGTCAATAACCTCTTCAAACAGTTTTACATACGATTTGCTGGTTGCCTGGGGAAGGAGGGCGTTCTTGGTCCATGTCTGGTTTCTCTGTAATTACTAGCCGTGTGCACCTGAGCCTACCAGCAGCAGTCACGTTCAAGGTGTGGCCTTGAGAACCTGTGGAAACAGAATGCCCTGCATGCTGGCATGATGCTCGAGGGCTTGTCTAAGACAGTCGTCATGTCCATATCTGTTTCAGAAGCCCTTTGGGTGCGGCATAGTGTGGTTCTTGACAGTCTGCAGGTGACCTTATGCTGTAAAATGTAATTTAATTTTACCTCCCATAAAGCTCCAAGTGGATGTTCTGCAATACAAAATTTTTTGAGTGGTTAGGGCATATTTTACCTGTTGCTTGTGCTATTAATATAAGGAAAATAAGGAAGGAGAGATCTGTGTCCAAATTCCACATCAGCCAGGAAAATGCAGTGATCTTGCTGTCTTCAAATTCTGTACTAGCCTGTGTTTTAAATTGGCTTCTGTATAGTTTTAATTGAGGACATCTATAATCTGAAAGCTTTTAGATAATTCAGGCTTTCCTCAGTTATTCTCCTCTGTCTGTTTTCACTTTTATTTAAAAAAAGATTTTACTTATTTTTTGAGAGAGGAGAAAGGTGGGAAAATGAGAGGGAGAGAAACATCTATACATGGTTGTCTCTTGTGCGCCCCCTACTGGGGACCTGGCCCACAACCTAAGCCTGTGCCCTGACTGAGAATCGAACCGGTGACCCTTTGGTTTGCAGGTTGGCACTCAATCTACTGAGCAACATCAGCTGGGGTTCTCTTTTTTTTAACAATAAAGACCAAGCAACTCACCTGAAAGCACTGCTCAACTAATTGAAGACTGCCTTCCTCACTACGTGTATATATAATAAACTAACAGACATGCAGTCAGAGCTTGTTAGCAGAAAACAGCAAAGTCGGCTGTGCCCCAGCAGTGTGTTCAAAATACTTTTTTAAGTATCTGACGTCAGGGCAAGTGGCCACCACCCACCGCCCACTGAGCTCAGCCAGCTGTGGCCAGGACTCAGGAGCAAAGACGGAAAGAAGGCAGTTTACCTAAGTTGATAATTCAAGTGTGTTTATATAGTTTAACCAAAGCGGTCTCATTTTTCTAAATGTCCAGGGAAATCAAATCAGTATTAGGAATGAATAAACACCACGAGTGTGTGTGTGCTTTTCTGCGTGCGCGTATGTGTAATTGAGACAGGATTATTCATCACCCTAACTTCATGTGACATTTTGAAAACACTTCCATGTTGGAATCATTTCTAAAGCTAGATATCTGCCATCACTTGAAATGTCAAAAAGTGTCAAAAGATGTAAAATATTCCAAAAGTAATTTCCAAAATATACCTTATTAATGTCAATATATTTAAAATATATGTACTGCATCTCAGGTGACTTTGCAGGGGGCTAACATTCAATTTGCTCACTTGCAATGAACTCTGTAAAAATAATTCACATGGCCTTTCAGCTCTTCTTTGTAAAAACTGTCTATAATATGAATGAAGAAAAATAGGCAAACTAAAAATGGGGAAAAACAGAGACAAAGAGAAATGAAAATAAGTAGTAAATTATGTGATTGAAATTAAAGTGATTTAGCATAATGGGAAGGGTGGGCGATGATAAGAACAACCAATTTCCACAATTTAATAATTCAAACAGCAGAAGTCGCCGTGAAGAAGTCGCCATGAGATTTTACATAGAACAGTGGACAATACACACAAATAAGGATGAAGATTTTCTGTGTCAACTCTGCAAAGGCCCAGAGTTAGATTTTCATTAGCTGTGTCTGGGTATAAATGAAAATAATTCAGTTTACCACAGAATATATGTGTATATACACACACACCCATATACGTTTACACATTTCACTTGTTTTAAGTAGATTTACAGTCCTTCTCGCTTGTATTAAAACCTGAATAACTTTTGGTGGAATGTTATTCGACCTTTTGGGGGCCCAATGTGGAAAAGGCACTCATAAGTTCTCATTATAAGGGAGTATAGTGGTACTTAGGACTCATCGGTAAATTTTTCTTATAAAATGTGAGCAATCCAGAGTCTCTTCGTGTGCAAAAATTAATGAACCTTTTAAAAGTATCCATAGTATAGTCAATATTTTAAAAAAAAATTATTCGTAAGCCTTATAAGAAATGTTAGCCCGTAAATCAGCTAACAGCATTAAACAGACCTTGGCTCATTTACCCTTGTACTTCTGTTATTTCGGTCTTAGCCTTTCTAGTCTCTCCACTTTGATCATTCATTCATTCATTCATTCACTCATTGACTTGTTCATTCAGCATGAACTTAGGTGTTGCTGACACAGACATGAACTTAACGCTCAGAACTCTGGCCTTTCCAGGCTGATGGCCCAGGGTCCGGGGCGCAGCCTAGATGCACAGACAGCAGGACATTAAATGTGAAGCAGACGCTGCTGTGCTGAGGAATGAATAGTCCTCTGAGCAGTGAGGAGATTCGGGAGAATGAAAGGCTTCCTGGAAGCATGATGACCAGACTGATGCTTTAGGATACACTGCACGTTTCTAAGTGAAAACTGGCCAACACAAGAAGGGTTAGAATAATGAGAAGTGAGGAAAATATGCCCAGCAGAGGAAATAATGTTCTTAAAGAGATTGGGAAAATGCCTTCGTGGAGGAGCTGAAAGAAGCTGGGGCAGCCAGGACTGCCCCCCAACCCTGGCCCCACACCCCATGGCCTAGTTCATCTTTGTTGTCTTGCTGAATGATGTTTCTGGAATGAGGATCGTGTGTTTATATTGTATGATGCGTTCAATTAGGGTGTAACTTAACACCTAATAAATAATTAACTTGATGCTTCCTGTGATCCTATGGAGCCACCTGAAAAAAATGTGAAAATTGTGCTAGTCAGTGTGGAATATGTTTTCCAATGGAACGAATTATGGAATGATCCGTGATACTGAGCATGTTGCCGTGGATCCTCACTAACCCAATTTGCTTCGCGAGAAACAGGGTGGGACGTACTGTAAGCACAGAGACGCATCAGATGCTCAGGATGCATCGGCCAGGCTGAGGGCAGAGGGAGTCCCTCCTCGGAGTCTCAGTGCTGCTGCAGGGGGTGTTTTGGGAACTTGAGAGAGACAGGAATGGATGTCAGAAGCTCCATGGAGCAGAATTCAGTAGATAGTTCCAATACTCCTCTTTAACTGTGCAAGTGTTTTTTTTTTTTTTTATTTTAATTATGAAATTAGGGATGTGCTTGATGATGTTCCTCCAGAGTAAGTTAGCCTCTGATCTCGTCACATCGGTCACGTGTCTGTGTTCTTTGTGCTGCACACCATCCGAAGGGTCGCGTGCATGAGGTTCTCCTTCTCCTAACAGTCAGGAAGAACTTCAGATGCGTTGAACTAATAATTGAACATAGCTATCATTATATATTTAAATATGATTTGGGGAACTTATTGGCATTACCAAAATCATATCAAAGCTAAATTAAATGATTCATTGGAAACTTTAATTTAAATCCTATTATTACTCTATATTTAAATTCTCTATATTTAAATTTAAAAAGTACTGCTGTATTAGTGTCGCTGCTTCTATATCCACCAGAGTGTTGAATAGTTTGATTTGGGTCCCTCAATTAAAATTTAATTTTTAAAGAGATCTTCTTTTGGGGGAAACATTTGCTCATAATTTTTAACAAGTAAATAATTTTAGTTCATTGGTTTCTGTCTAGTGAAATTTACCTTGTCAAATAGAAATACTTTAAAAGATATTTTCAGAAAAAGAAATGTGACTCTATAACTTTGTGTGATTGCATCCAAGTCCATCGTCCTGAAAACAAAACAAATATAAAGTATTTCCTTTATCCAAGTGAATTTATGTAGCAAGACATAGGAGCAATGATTAAATATAAGGGGGCAATTATAATTTTAGTATATTTTAGCTATAGGTGCATAAAAGGTATATGGACTTATTAACTTTTTGGTTGATAACGATGCCACCGAGCTTTCACCTTAGAGACCCATGGTAAACTTCCGTCCAGGACGAGCACTCAGGTACCTGTCCAAACACCTACGGCAGCCATTCTCCTTTCTCACCAGGTGTATGTGCTTACCTGAGTTTTGGTCTTTGGAGTTTCAAAACAAGCTCTGTTTGTTACATGGAGGGTAGAGCTTTGGAAAAGGATGAAACAGTAGATAATGTTGAATGAATGAAATTTGTAAAGCGAGGTGAACAGAAAGAGATTCGCCCAGGCTTTTATGTGAAGGAGGCAAAATCTCCTGTTTTATCCAAGCCTGCCATCTCCTTGGCGGGAGGTCACACAGAACTCAGTGTGCAGACTATGTTGCGTCCAAGCCGGGTTCTCGTCCCACCTTTCTGCCAGTCCCTATGGACTGGGAGCAGTAATTCACAGACCGTTTGGTGATGACAGTGAGGGACTCCCTGCATGAGTATATGTTTTCTTTCTGAATCAGACTCATCACCTACTGCTTTTCTTGCTTGGAGGAAAATATAAAATTAAAAAAAAATTTGCCTACAGTGCATTTTGCTTTGTTTCTTATTCTGTGCTCTAAAAGCAGATGTAGCAACATTTTGTGTTGTTTCACATATATACTAAATGCAATATTTTGAGAATGGTTTGTTTATCCATTCAATTAAGATACTGCATGTTATGTTTACTTTTTGCCAGGTATTAAGATAATGAAGTATACTTTGATTTTATTTTTCGCTTCTGCCTACTGTATTTCCTGCCATCCATCACTGGTTACAGGGAAAAGGGAGAAGAGGAGTATGATTCCCCATGGGGTATAGGCCCCCCCGTGTCACACGTGCTTGAGTGGAGATGCACACACAGCTTTGTGTTTCTGAGTGCTAAGCCCGACTTCGTGCAGCCTGGTACGCCTGTAATCACTGAACTTCCTTTCACAGAAAATTGAGATGAAATAGTGGGACCAAACCAAACCAACTATCAAGACATCCTTAAGAGCAATTGACCTACACTAAGAGGAAAGAAACGTTATGGCATATTTTTTTTAAAAAACGTATCAGCATTTCACTGAAATTGCAGCTGTGAGATTAGAACAAATATTCAGAGACAGGCACACACTTTTAACTGAGCAGCCATTTAGTCCTGTTTCATTTTGGCTTAGTTACTTCAAATGCATTTGGGGATGTGACATGAAATCTGTTATATGTTAAAAATATAAATTATAAATACTACATAAACATGGTTACTAATGATACAATTAACATGGCCATTAGTGATATAATTTCATAGAAAATGTGTGTTTTCAAACCTTTCTATGTGCTGCTAAGTAAATGATCACCAGTCTGAATTTGTGTGGCTTTGGTGAGGCTGTCCAGGTACCGCTGAGATCTGCGAACTATGTGTTGATCAGACAAAGAGAGGAATAAATTTTGTCTCTGCTGATACCGTCAGGTGACCCGGACGGGACTTGGAATATCTGGGGACTTACAGGAATTCCAGAGTGTCTGGGGGGCTGAGAGAACAAGGGGAAGAGAGACAGCTCAGACTATGCAGAACGTTAAAGTCGCGTGTGTGTGCTTTTGTCTTTACCCTGATCTCAGTGAGGGGTAAAGGTGGGCACAGAGGTGGGCTGCGTGAAGTTGGTAATGTATTCCTATTTTGTCTGCAATGGAGAATAGATTACAGAAAAACCAGGTTAACGGTGACTGAAATAATCCAAGCAAGAGCGGCGCTAGGCAGACTGTGGTGATGGGAGCGAGTAAAGTTGGGTGTCCTGCCTGAGTGACATCGAGCCAGTGGCAGAAATAAAACTAGAATTGTGGTTTTCAGATGATTATTTTTGCTCACTTTTGCCTGTGTTTCATGACAAATTCAGGGGATGCCTTGTGCGGCCAGACCCTGAACATTGAATGTGATTTCTACTCCACCTCCTTACCAGCCTAAGAAGGAGCCCCAGGCATCTCAAGATAGACCCCGTAAGAATAGGAAAGAAAGAACCAGGCTCATTAACTTACACTTTACTGTTGCGGAAGCATATTTGGCATTACAATTAAACTCAAATGTAACTACTTCATTGAACATTTTTTTTCTTCAAGCAGGAAATTTAAATACCTATTAATGATATAATAAAAAAGAACAACCACTTTTATATTTAATCAAGTACCATCTATAACATTTTATTTATATAGTATTATGCTTCCCATCTGAAGTGGTGCGATATAAAATACTTCTCATTTTATATGCGTATTCCTAGGGTAGTCTTTTAGAGAGAAGTCCTGGGGAGCTCGGAGCCAGTCCTCGCACCTTGAATACCAATAGAGGGGAAGTGGCGGAGCTAAGGTTGGTTCTTACAGCTGGGTCGGCAGCAAAATGCCCAATTAGCACTGTGGGTTTTTAGGAAAGTTTGTTTCTGCCTCCTTGGGGAGGAAAAATGCTCCTTGTTTACCCATTCAAGGATTATTTATTCGGGAGCAGTTCATGAAAATGAGTTGGAACCTGCTCCTACAGAATGCTTCCTCGATATGCAAGCCCCGCACAAGTAGATTAATCTGTGACTCAGTCTTCTGATCCGCCACTCTCCTCCTGGGGTGGTTGTATCAGATGAATGGAGTTTATAACATTTTTAACATGCAAGTATGATTTGGTAAAGCACTGACAAAATACGTGAATTGCAGTGTCTTTTTATTAAAGAATTAAACAAACGTGGTAGAAGCGTGCCTCCCTCCCTTTTCCCACAACCCAAGCCTTTTTCCCCCGCTACCTGTCCCCGGTCCCTGAGCCTTGACAAAAAGACCGACTGCAAGGCTCACAGGAACAGTTCTCAGGGGGACTGCTCGGGGTCAGAGCATCTGTGTCCTCTGCCCTCCTGATGTGTGGGCCGCAGTTCTTGGGCTCATCGCCTGGTGGTCCTGGGTGACAGCTTCGGGTTCCACATCCTGTCTGCATTCAGAGGACTCAGGGGGACAGGACAAAAAGGCAGGAGCCCACAACAACTCACGCTCTGTTTTTAGCGGAGAAACAGCTGTTTTCCTAGAACACCACCCCAGTTGTTTATTTCCGGACTTGGTTTCAATTGGCCACCGCTTCCAAAACCGGCCTGGGATATCGGGAAGCAGGGTTGCTATGCTTAGCTTTGACCATGGTCCTTAGCTATTGGCAATGGCATTGGAATCATCTAGAGAGCTTTAAAATGCTGATTCCTAGACTCACTAGTTCAGGCCTTGAGCGAGGTTCTCTGCTGCCTTAAACAAAACAAGGGTCTTCTTCCAGAGCTGCCTTTTTGCACATGTTGCCCATTGGAATTGTGTGGTGTAGAAATTGTGTCATCACCCAGAAATCTCTGCTGATTGTTAGGAGAAGGGGGAAAGGAATACTGTGTATACAATTAAACGTGTCTGCCCCCAGTGTCCAATACAAGCCTGGTGCGTAGGGCCTGGCCAATCAGATGGCTGGAGGAGCCCCCAGGAAGGGACAGGGACCGATTCCTACAACTGTTGCTTGTGAGTCTGGCTGGGAAATGTGTGATCTTATTAAGACAGATTGCTTTTTCTTTTACATAAGGACATACCCCTTTACCACATTTTAAAAAATAGGTTTTAATATGCATATTTCTATCATTTGAGAACTTTTAGATTAGTTACATTATTTTAAAAATCAACACACATTCTGTTCACTCACATGTGAATGGGAAGGCACTGTGGCTGGTGAACAATGGCCAGGCATTTACATGAGGCAGAAAATGGGCTCAGGCAAAGCTCTGGGTCACACCAACAAGTAGAGGGTGGACAGAGGAAAGGGGGCCCGAGACGTGACCACAGCAGTCACAAAGCCAAACAACCCGGAAGGAAGGCAGCATACACAGCTTGCCTGCTGCCTACAGGTCAGAGCGTGGGGTGTGTCTCACCACCACAGTGTTAGGGGGCGACTTGTCTGAGGACAGACTCAGAGTAGTTAAGGGACGAGCGTTAAGTGAGGACATGGAGGCTGTTGGGCCCAGAGCTCTTTCCAGACTGTTACATACAAAGGTAGAGACAGAGAGAGACAGTGTGGCTGCCTGGGACAGCGGGAGTTGGGGGGTTTTTACTTTTTTAAGGTGGGCGTGTTTGAGTGATGATAGGGACATGCAGAAACGGGCATGCACAGAGGGGAAAGTCCAGGGGAGAAGGGAAGTAATGCACAGAGGTAAGGCTCCGAGCACGGGAGGTGGAAGCCCCCCTGTGCAGATGGCGAGGGTGCAAGGTAACCTCCACTCCCCCGCCACAGGACTGCTTTCAAGGCTGGCGCTTGGCAGGCATCAGGGGATGTCAGTTTTGGGGGTTTCTATCAGTCATTGAGCTGCTAGGAGTGGCTCACGTGCCCAGTTCTTTGCATAGACAGTGCGCTTGATGCTGAACCCCCACTTTCCTTCTGGGAGCCTGGAGTCCTGGCGTCTGCTCTGCCCAGAGTGCTTGTGCATGTGGCCAGCCCCGGGTCAAACCCCGGCCCTGAGACTCCAGTGAGCTTCCCCGCCCCTCCCCAGAGGGGGCTCCCGGCAGCCTGTGCCGGCTTTCCTCTGGACTTTGCCCTGTTCGCCTTTTCCTCGGCTGACTTCCCTCTGTAATCGACCAGTTACTTTCTGTTGCTTTACAAATATTATAGTCTCACAACAAGCTGCAAATCAGATACTTATTTTAGAGGGGAGGGATCGAAAACTCACATAGGCTAATTGACTTAATGCCTACATGCTGGTAAGTCAAGAGTCTGACTTCAAAGTCTGCATCTTATCTTCCCTCCAGTTTCTTTGGGAAAAACTTGCTTTCTTTGTTGATACATCTGAGAATGAAGTTCCATTAGTGTCTCATTTATGCAGCTGTAGGTACCATTGTGCAGCAGCACTGTGGGGCAATGTTTTGTGCGTTCATGAAATTGTTATACCACTTAGAGTCTTATCTCAAATATTAAATGTTTTTGCATAATTAAAGAATTGTCTGCTCCATATCTCTAGGTCATTAAGCAGAATAAATCTGTTAAAGTTAGTTTCCCACATAAGTGCATTACTATTGTATCTGTTTCATTCCTATTATGTATGTTTGGGAATCCATACAGTCATTCCCATTTCTGGCATGTTTTACTGATAGTGGGGTTGGTCATGGAGGCGGAGGGACATTTTAGAGGCGGTGCAAATGATCGTTGAAATGACCGTCTTTGCTCAAATTTGGTTTTGCTTAAACCCTGCTTAGCTCAGATAGGCTGCGTGAGCTGGCTGGGAGTTTCTGACACCCTGACTCGTTGCTGGAGCCCAAGCCAGCCTGGGTATTGATTTTTATTTTCTCTAGAGAGCTGTGAGTATTGCCACAGACAGTGTAGGTGCACACTCTGCTTGAGTGGCACTTAAATCTTCACTACCTGACAGTGTTGGCCTCATTAATGCTGTCGCACTTATGTGAAATTTCCTATCCCTTGTAGGTGGGAGTGGTAATTATAACATTGAAATACAGCTGGTAACCTATGATTTTTTTTTTTTTTTTGCCTAAATTTATATTCTCTAAACCACTTCCTGGAAAGGCTTCCAAATGTAAGGCGATACTGTGGGTGGTGGTGTAGCGTTTCTAGGTCACACCTTAGGGAGAGCGCCCCCTGATGGCATTGAAATGTGACGTTGGTTGGAGAAAGGGGAAGAATGACATGGGCAGAGACATTTTTGAAAGGCATCATGCCAAGAAATGGAGATGATTTCACGCAATCAAAAATGTATCACTCTCTAACAGTTTAATTAGAAAGTTACATTAGACAATGTGAATGTCCCCAAAGCAGGTGAGTTAAGATGACATTCAAAGCAAAGGCCTGGGACAGGTTGGCATTTTCATTCTCCTGCTTTAAGCAAGAGCAATTTCAGCCAGGTTTTCTGACCTTACCATGAACCTCAATATAGAATACAATTCAAATGCTGTCATTTCTTGAAGATTTTCAATTATTTTCAGGTGAGGAGAGGTTAAAGGTTTGCTACTTGGTCCTCTGTCCCCACATAGCTCCTACTCTTCCTCCTTTGAAAAGTAGAGAAGAAAATGAGAGTTATTTTTTTCAAGTAGGTGAGAGGGGAAAGAGGAATAGTTAAAGAGAAAAAGTGTGGGAGCGAGAGAGGGGCGGGGAGAGGGGAAAGGTGCTTGCTTGTTTCCGTAGACCACCCAGGGGGCAGGCGAGGCTGCAGGGAGGGGCTGGTAAAGGTAAAGGGTGAGACGGAGGGAACGGTGTGTGGGGAGCAGAAAAGGGACAAGCAATGCAGGGGAGAGTTTTTAAAAACAGGTGGTTGGCATTTGGGACTACACATAATTTTTTAATATTCAAATTGGTCAAAATACTCCATATCATTTCTGCGGTGGGGTTGGGTGGACAGGCTGGGTGTAAATCAGTGAATATTATAGGCGTTCTTTATTAACACCCACAGGTGACGAGATGCAGCAAACCAGACACTCATTTGAGGAAGGGCAGTCATCGAAAGAGTCTGCATCTGTCGGGGTGGCCCTCTCTCAAACTGTCTCTCCTTCCACATCCTTTCTTGCTCTCCTTCCTGCCTGGGGGTGAGAACAGCCCCAGTGTCCCCCAGGGTCCATCACCACCCCTGGAGTTTTCCCCACTCCTGCCTATGTCATTGTTAACAGTCATCTGTTAAATCTTCTTGAGCTGTTCTAGTAGCATCAATAATAGATGATGTCTTTCTTGGTAGAAATAGCCTAGCATTTTCTTGATCGTTGCAACTGATACATGAACTGAATGGCCCTTTTATTGCCTGATGGTTTCATGTATATTCTACATACATAAACACCGCTTGGCTCTCTGCTGAATTAGCATGGACTCCGTAGAGGCAGAATCTATGATTAAGCAGTTGGGAGAGGTTGGCTTAATTGCTCTCTATCCCCAGATCCATCTACAATAATTTTTATTCTGTTTTCCACATACCTTGGATATTTTGCATATGTCTTTCTCTCTAGTTCATTTCTGCATTATTATTAAAGAAGCCAGCATCATATTTGCATGTGTCCAAAATTTGTCTAGTGGTCTTGTATTCGATAGAATAATAAATCCACTTTAAACCTCTATACTGACTGGGGTGTCAAGTGACATGATGGTGGAGGAAGGAGCCCCGGATGGAGAAGTCAGCCTGTATTCAAATTCTAGCTCAGCTTTTTTATTATCGTTATCTCTGATTCTCATTTTCTCATTCATAAATATGAATAACAGTACCTCTTTTACTGGGCTTCTGTAGGAAACAAATGAGACACTATTTGTGAATGTACTTTGTACATTATAAATCACTATAAAATATGATAATATCATTTTGTATAGCAAAAATTGATTTTTTGGTGCTTTGAAGTTCAATGGAAAAGTTTATTTCTGCAAAATAACTATTTTATAATAACCTTTCTTTGCTACTATCATAACAAACAAGCTTCCTTGGCAGAGACAAATCACCAAAGTGTCTCAAATGAAAATACTTTTTATTCAATGTATTTTATTGATTTTTATCCTCATCTTACACATACCGCTTGACTTTTGAATTCTTCATAATCTTTTATCTTCAGATTAAATATGAAAAGGAATGTTATCATTTGAGATAGAAAAAACGTTAAAACAAAAGAAAATATTAAAACCTATTTTACTTGTTTCTTCACATGCAGTAAATAATCAAAGTTTTGTAACGATCCGACTCATTCCAAAGCAGGTGTGTCTTTGCTTTATAGGTCCTTTCTTCTTAAAGTTGGTTTACTACTGTGTTAATCATCATACCAAACTGGAGAGCGTATTTGTTCTAATTAGATGTGTTATATTTTTAAAGGTATATTTTATATGACACTGAAATGAATTTAAAACCACAGTTATCTGTGATTAAAAAAAACATGCACAGTTGTTTCTACACTTAATAAACATCATTTCTGTTTTGAGATTCATTTCAAAAAGAAGTAACAAGCATCAATTGTGTTTAGAAAAACATTGTTTTTAACAGCCTAGGCACAAATGAGTCTTTGATGAATTTTCAGTATATGTGAAAACATCCAAACACACAGGCATGTATGTAAGTGTTCAGATACAAGGTCAAAGTCATATGTGTAGTAGACATTTGTGTTAGTTCTTTCAGCAACATCCTTAGTCTCGCTCATTGGCTTGGAAGCAGGGCATGGACTTGAACCACGAGTGGGCAGGGTTCAAGTCCAGAGCTGGGCCCTGTGATTCTAAGCCAGTCTCTCTCCTCAGCACTCAGCTCAGAAACTAAACCAATTGCTGCATTGTGTGCCTCTGGCAGCAGGAATTGGCATGTGACCCGTACATATCAATAAGACCCCACCCCTCATCCAAAAAACCCCCACATAGGTTCATTTTTACCATCTGGAATTACTAAATCCAACAATATTAATACATATTCCTTGCCAGACCTGCAACTTTAACAGGGACTTACTTTATTGTTTGAAGTTGTTTAATGGGATTTTTTTCTAGCTTCATTTAAAAGTAGCAATTATCTAATATTCCTAGCTATTTGTAGTATAAAGTTTTCAGGTTATAATGGTCCAGACCAGTGATTTCAGTAAGTCAAGGGTGGGCTCGATAAGTCACATTTTTAAAAAAGATTTTATTTATTTATTTATTTATTTATTTTTCACCTCATGGCTCACATAAACTATTTCCTGAAATTCTGTGGCACTCCAGAAATGTACATATATATTTCTGATCTGACAAAATAGATAGATATAATTTTGATTCTTTTATACTGGACTACTATTGTTTGGCCTTTGTCATTAGATTATTGGACAATCTAATAGAACAGAGGTTAGTGCCTCTAATGAAATAGTCAGTTGTTGCATATTTTAAAAATTCTTGCGGCACACTGGTGTTCCGTGGCACACCGATTGAAAATCGCTAGCGTGGACGGGCATTAAGCCAGGCCCATTCCCCAATCACCCTTCAAATCCTTGCACTCTGTGGCGATCTCACAATTCCAGTGAAACTTCATTTGTCAAGTTCAGTGATTATTTGTAACTTAGTCAAACCCAGTATAGGTTTTAAATTCGTTGTTGTATTTGACTAGTTGTACTTGACTAGTTAGTAAATTTGTAGTTGTATTTGACTAGTTAGGGGTGTTGGAGGGAGTTCACCACACCCTCACTCAGAAACACCTCCTGGCCTCCACGGTAGCCTCCTGTTCAGGCGTCCTTCTTGCCTCACTGACCGCCCTTCTTGGGCTGTCCTAGCACCTCCTCTCTCTCTGATGCGGGCGCTCTGGTCATCGGTGTCCTCTTCACCCTTCCCTTTTGCCCTGCTGTCATCCCAGGGTGACCACACTCACACACTGTCACATGGGGAGCTACAGCCAAGATATTTTTACTGAGCTTTTGATGTGTCCACTTGGATAGCTCATAGACTTGTAAACTTAACCCATTCAAAATAAAAAAATCTTTGTTTTTTCTTGTTCCTTAAAGTTGAATCTTTCTCTGAGTCTCAAGAACTAGAATAACCGTTCCCTAGTTATTAAAGTCAGAAACACAAGTAATATCTTAAATGTTGTTTTTTCTTATCCCCAATGTCCAGTCATTTTTTGGCCAAAAATATCTATCTCAAAACTAGGTGTTCTTCACTACCACTTTTCTGTGAACTGTGGGTCTCACGAAGCTCTTCCTTCGAGTGTATTTTCTTTTTTCTTGTCTATTTTGCACACAATACTGTTAGTACTGTGAAAGTTTGAAAATGACATAATTCTTGATCTGTTCACTTCTTTCCTTCAATGGTTTCCCGAAGCATATGTAATAAGATATCAATGCTTACAGTGACTAAGAAGGTCCTGCCTGATCTTCTCCCTATTTCACACATCTGGTTTCACCCCCTTTTCCTTCTCTGCTCAACACACACATCGCCCCTCTGTCTTCTTTCTCACCTCTTGTATTTTTCAGTTCATGCCTCCACACCTCAAAAACAGCCTTCCATTTCTGTATATGACTTTTCTCATTCTTAATGATGCATCCTCTCTTCAGTCCACACAAGACTACCTTTTCTAACATGAAGTGTGATCTGCAGCGAGCTGCCCAGCACAGGGCAGGACTGGGTGATGGCCCAGACTGCGACACCAGGGACAGAGTGCTGGGTGAGTCCGGCCTGAGCCCCTGGCTTTCCCCAGGCCGTGCAAGGCTGCTCTGCTGTAGCAGTGACTTGCTCAGGAGTTTCATGGCCGAGCAATCGATCTTGTTTCTAAATTTTCCTTTTGGTTGGTTGGTGTGTCTCAGGTAGCCATTAGAGGGGCAGCAAAGCCATATGACAGGCCAATCTGGTGGGCTCAAAGTGCTTTGTACAGCTGTGCATCCTTTTCATCTGGTTCAAGGTTAGTTTTCCAATGGAAATGCCCATTTCCCAAACAATGTGGTAAGAGGCAAACAATATAATGCTGTGAAAGCATGTGATAAGACAAGCATGATTTAATTCTGTGCCTCGTGTACAAAGAGACATTCTAAGTCATAGTTTGTTTATGGTAACATTCAATCCCACATGAAGCAGAATGTGAGAAAACGTGGTCTCTCAACTGTCTATTTGTTAGTGCGTGACTTTTCAGATATTTTGAATGTCTAAGAAGATGGAAAATTTAGTTGGTAACTTATCCATGAAGAACCTATAACTAAAGGAGTTGGAAAGGCTTATACTCCGAGACACCTCTCTCCTTTTTTCTCTGAACATTTTCCTATTGAGTTACTCAGGTCCAAAGTGGAAGAGTTTGTCATCTGATGTTTATGATGGAATGCTGGTTTCCCAAGGACTTTGGTGAAATGGGTTTAGAAGGCCAGCATGAGCTCAGATTTGAGCATCTTGACAATTTTATTTTGTACTAAGTTGTTTAATGATTTAGAAATAATATAAAGTTGATGAGAGGTCAAAGTTGTTAACCTCCACTACCTACTTCAAACAAGAACATCATCTCTTTTTTGCTTGCTTTTTATAGATTTTTTTTGAAAACTTAGGTTCTAATTTCTATTGTATTACCTCTAGCACTTCCTGATGATAATTACTATTCAGCTGCAAATTAAAGGACAATTTTGATCAAAGCAATTATAATTTGGAGCATAGTCCTATGATAAAACAGTTCAAAGGATAATTTCTTACTAAGTATGTAGCAGAGGTTTACAAAGTTGATGAAGAAGTTGTCAGAATCTGTTTTCTAACCATGAATAAAATTATTGCAATGATAATTATTGATATTATGTGCCTTAAAAAGTAGCATATGTACTATTAAATTATATATGAAAATCCTGAAATATAAACTAGGTGAAATGGAGTTTTTGAATGTTAAGAAAATATAACAATTTTGCCAGCCTAGATATTTAGAAAAGGCACAAGCTACATAATATTTACTGTATACTGTTTATATTAGAAGTTGAGCAGCTATAAAAATCCTTTGTTTTTTCTGAGATTTGAGAGCCACACGTTTCGTGTTGTTGCTCTGCTTCTATCACATGTCAGCGCCGTTGCAGCACCGGCAAAGGGGAGCTGTTTTGGTGCTGACAGTGCTTCTTCCATTGATCAAAAGTCAGCGTCCTCCTGCCACTAGCATCCTTGTTTTTTCACCCAGTGTCCCACTCTTTCATGGACCAACATCATTTTGTATAATCAGCTTCATGTTCCGCTGAACAGGGAGATGTTTATTTGTGTTCCAGGCGGCCTTCTATTGGATTGATATTTAAATGCAGTTCAGTGAATGGAAAATTTGTTGGTTTGTGGTCACGCCTGCATTGTGGTTCACCATTGTGTCATAAATCTATAATTCTAATTCCATTTTGCTCTAAGGAGTCAGCTCACAAATAAATTTCAAAAATAATACCCAGAAGTCAGGAAAAATAAATGGAGAATTAATTTTAATAAAGTGAAATAATGAAGGAGTCAGTCTCCCTATCTAATTAAGTTGTGTATTCCTTAGCATATGTTATTTACATGTTTGTATTTCCAAATATTTTATTTCTTCTTTGAGATATTTGCCTTCATTCCCACAACCCTAATCTATAAGAAAATTCAATTACTTTTTGAGTCAGAATCTTTAATGCTCTCCCAACGCTGTGCGTTTAGGAAGAAATACGCAGTGTTAGCACAGAATACAAATGTAAAGTCAGGCCCATTGCCTTCATTTAGATTATTTCCTAACGATAATCCTACTATTAATAGTCATGTATTACTTTTGCCATAAACTTTATGAGTTAGAACTTTGCACGTTTCCCTCCTAGATAATGACCTTATGTAATGGGAGGAAATTCTGTAATGAACATATACAATGTCTGATCAACAGGAAAAAACATCCTCGTAAAGAAACCCATTAAAATGCAGGAAATTATCTCCCTAGGGAAGATGCCCCAGCCTTACTGCTTAAGTCATATAAAACTGGACCAGAAACAAAGATCTCACTGCAAACTACACCAGCGGGAGCAATCCCGCTTTAGCAAGAAAAGAAAGTGACATGCTGACCGCCCTCCCCACCTTCCCCTGTGAACATGCATCTCCGGGGTTCCTTCCTGACATCGGCGGGTCCACGACAACACAAAAACGAGTCTCTTATCTCTCCTCTGGGAATCTCAACGATTTAAACTTGTGAAAATTTATGTAGCCATGATAATTGTATAATATATTACTATGTGTTTTTTCTTTCTTGCAGTATTTAATCTTTCGGTGAAATAAAAAGCCACTTAAATGTATCAGTAAAGATACAACTAAAGGAGTGTAGATGGCATGTGTCATATTTATTTTGTTCATTTAACTTGGCATATCAGTGATAAAAGGAAAAGTAATTTAATATCCCATTTACTACAAAAAGAAGGCTGATATCCTAGTAGGGGAGACATATGTGGACTCTTGTAGCTAAAGCATGGACAGATATTACTAGGAAACACAAAAACCAAAAAGAAAGCAAAAGGAACTATATTTTTGAGTGTAAAAATGAAGGCATAGCTAGGAGTCCTATAACACTCATGTCCTTCAGATCTTCATATAGAGGAGAATCTTAGGGAAGAAATGTGTCTTCTCTCTGGTGGACTGACCGGTAGAGCGCGAGTCCCCAAAGGAGCAGTGAGCTGTGGACAGAACGTGAAAGTAGAGGAAGCGCCAGCCAGCTTGTCCTCGCTCCGTGTGCTTGGACCCTTCCATCCTTCAGTAGATATTTATGACCATTTACTCTGTACCAGGCACTAGCCTTGTCCTCAGCCACATGGGGACATAATGGAAACCAATAATTAACACAGCTCTTTTTTCCTTTTCACGGCGTTTGGACGTCCTGAGAAAGGAAATGGGTGTAAACTAAAATAAATCACTATCGGCTGCATCAGGATGGCCTCCTAGGCACAGCTCTGAGAGTAACAGTCTCACGAGAGCACAGGGCCCAGTGGCCAGGGTGAACTAGAGGAAGCGAGGTGGGCAGTCAGACTGTGGACTAACAGGTGAACACGTGTTAGCGAAGTGACCATCGCAGGAGCCCAGGAGCTGGCCACGTTCAGGACACGAGCGGCAACATTTGTGAGGATGCTGTAGAGAGTGACAGGCTGTGAACTGGATAAATGAACAGAAGTGACAGTGACTCAAGCACAGAGAACAAGGGTCCAAGACTGGCAAGGTGAACATAGAGCATCCACGCTGGGGATGGGGGTTGGTTAAAAATTCAAGTCTGCATTTGATAAACACTCGATACGGCTCCTCTCTGTAGAGCTGATGGAAAGGCTAAGGCCTGGTGGAGGAAGGAGGTACGACTTTCAGAAGTGAAACAGGAAAAGGCTTATGAAGCACACGGGATCTCAGAACTGTGGCGGGTCCTCAGAACGTGGAGTGTTTGAATATGACGAAGAGGAAGACCAGGAATTCTAGGAAAAGGATGGACAGAGTCCCAAAATGGAGGGGAGTAGGAAAAGGATGGTGGAGTAGTTTAATTTGGCTGCACTGGGGCACTATGATGTTGTACTGTGGAAAGCACGTTTGGGAAGGAAAAGTGAAGTAAATATTCAGTACTTGGTTTCCAATGTATAACACAATGGTTCAGATCAAGGTCTCCAGGGCAAGACAGACCTGGTTTAATTCCCAGCTCTCCCACATGTGTTGCCACAAAATTTGCAGTCAAGCTGCCTCTAAGACTCAGTTTCTTCATTTGTAAAATAAGGGCCATACAAATACCTGCTTCATGATTTTTGCATGAATAAATGAAAAAATGTGTGACACATGCCAGGCACATGGTAAACAGTACATATCGTAAATAAATGTTTTAATAATTCAATGAGGAGTTTGTAAATGGGTGATGGTAAGGTCAAAGCTGTGCTTCTAAGTGAATAAGGCAGCTTTTGAATAAATCATTTAGGTGGTGAAAAATGGAATATTGAGGGAAGAAACGGGATAGATCAGCAATGAGGTCAATGCTAGTTTCTAGGCAAGGGCCACAGTTTGAACACTACTCTGAGAAATAAATTGTAAGGGGCAGGTAAAAAATCTCTACATTTTTGACTACATCATGAGTAGGACTTACCCACTGGTGCTGAACTTGGAATCACTGCGGTAAGGGATGGTAGCATTTTACATACAGGGATTCCTGAATCATTTTTCATGAAAGAAAAATACTAAAGGGATAGCTTTTCTATGTGGGAATATATTTAGTTATGTTACTTTTAATACTGTTTAGATTTATCCATTAAATATTTACCTTTCATTGGAACTAATTAAAAGGCAAATTAAAAAACCATCAATACCTAAAGAAATACGATATTTCATCATCAGAGAAAAAGAAGAATAGGGAGTTAGAAATTTTTCCCAAATTAAGCCTGTGAGACACTCTGAGTCACAGTTCCCACCGGGGTAAATGACTCAGAATCACAAGTTACTTCGTCCAGATCACGAGTTTTGTTTGCTTATTTGTTTTTTGGTCAAAGATAGTGGTTGGAAGGCAACAGGATATAATCAGAAATGGAATAACCATCAAGCTAATGAGGCTTATGCCTAAGGGCCTCTCACACTGGTTCCTTTCAAGGTCTTGTTACTAATTGTGTGTTTGTCATTTTTAATAATATTTCCTAAGATTAGATGCTCCTAAGATCACATAGTGTTCAGGAACCTACGAGATCTGCTTCGTTATGGGAAATAATCCACGAGTCCTTACTCTCCAGGTTTCAAGTGGTTCAAAGCCCTCAGAGTTGTAGGCAATCCTCTGTGTCCACAGCGTTTGTTGAGCAGGCTTATAGATTTTATGTGGTTTTTCAAGAGGTCTGAGGAAAACAACAAAATTAAGGACTTTGAGAACAGTACCTGGGCATGGACATCAGGAGAAATGTGGGCATGAGGAGAAGCAGGCCCGTGATGTTAAAGCAAGACGTACTGAACAGGTCCCCAGACAATTTCAATGTGCTTCCCAATTTGAAAACTGCTGGTCTAGCTACTGTCTGTCATTCTTGAACTGTGTTGGGATGATTGAGATGGTCAAGATCTTGCAGTCAGAACAGCTCCCTTGGAATTCAGTGACTGCTCAGCCAAGATATTAACCCCTTGGAACATTCATTTCTACACTAGGAAAACGAGCATTCTAATAGGTAGGAGCCATGCTATCTAGTGTGGACAGTGAGGAGGGACACTCGACAGTGAAAATGGTCGGGCCAGTAGGTCGGAGGCGGCGGTGGTCTGAGGAATTGTTGGAGTCAGGGCATTAGAGGGTGTGAGTGTGGGAATGAAGGTGAAGGAGAGGAGGCAATGGTCAGACTTAGTAGTTACAGGAATGTCTGAGGCAAAGACCATTGCGTGGGTTAGACTTGGCGGTCACGTGATCTAGGGCGTGACCATAGGAGTGGATGGCTGAATGAACAGTACACGCAGGAGAGTGTTTGCAGAAAAATCTAGGGATGAAACTGATTGGTCGAGGCATTAGAATTTTCCAAGAAGTCATTGAATTGCTAAGAAGTTGTCCAAGAATGGGGAAGGATGATCCCAGATTCCGTTCAAGGAGAGGTAGGTAGTCACAATGATCATTTCCAGAATATTTTTTAGCATTCTCAGTTTTAGAAGTTTAATAATAACTCATAAAATCAATTAGTGACCTGTATTGGTTCATGATTTCACTGTCTCCTTCTTCCCAAACATGAGGCCAATGATTAAGATGTCATTTTAACCTTACCATGAATCAGTGAGGTTAAATGTTTAGTGATGTTGTTGAATAAAGGGCAGATGATGGGGGATTTACTGTCCAGCTGTCTCGCTCTATGTGACACTTCATCAAACACCGTTGAGACTAAAATTCAACGTAATACTGAAATTGCTTCTAACTGCTTAGCTGGTAAGAAAAAATATTGTTCAGTCAAAGTTTCGCAGATTGTAGGAAGATCGTTATTTGTCTCCCCATTTCTTGGATCTCTTAATAAGGTTTTGCTGCTTAGAATGTTATAAACGAAAGTGAAACAATTAAAGTGGAATTCTCTCCGGTGGCCAGAGCTCCTTGCTGACGCAGCAGGTTTTTAAGGCCTTTCTGATAGAACCCATTACAGAAATGTTTGTGCGTCTAGGGACGGCTAACACCCACCCCCCTCAACCACCTGCGCATGCAGGCAGCTAATCCGAGGCACACAGCTCCTGAGCTTTCCATGTCTTACACTGTCTTTGACTTCAGGGCAGAATTTCTCAATTATTTTTTTTGGGGGGGGCGTGCTCTTCTACTCCCCCTGCTGCTGTCATCCCCACTCTGATCCAAGTAAATATTTTTAAAAATAATAGTACCCGTTGGTTCTTAGACTGTTTATATTCTTGAGGAGACACATACTAGATTTTTTGCTGCTGTGCTATTTAGGACATTTTAATTCTTTAACTGTCCAACTCTGCCTGACATACTTACTCACCTTGGCCAAGAAGCTGCCCCAGTGGGAAAAGAATTGTGTATTGAACTCCGTTCCATTTGACAAGTAATAAATGAGATCTGTAAGGGGAATGACCAATGTTTTCTTGCTGAACATGGTGCAAATAAATAAAGCTTTAAATGTTCTAAGTAAAGTGTCCAGTGTTTAGGAGATGGTGAAAATTCAGCATTTTCCTCTTATGAAAACGGCACACGTTTTTGGCTACCGACACATCGCCAATTATGTGGCTTCTGCTTCTTGATAAGTGTGCCCAACACCTCATTTGCCTAAAGGAGTTTGCTGAATATTATGTAAAAAGAATTTTCATTTTTACATAGCCCTTTAGTATTTTTCAAGTCCATTGAATACATTACCCTGACTTGTTTGACCCCAAAGTACTAAACGACCTCGCATTATTATTTCCACTTTGTACAGATAGGCAAATTAAGATTCAGGGAGATTTAAGGACTTGCCTAATTCACACAGCACCTCTCAGGACGAAATCACGTTATTCCTGACATTCAGTCATCGGCTCTTTCTGCTTCATATTACATCATGCAGGAAACCCCTAAGTCCTCCTTACAGAGATTTGTCTTGTCTGTAATGCATATGTATTCACGAGACTTGTGTATGCTGATCAGTAAGGACACTGGGCTTTACCTGTGCAGACACCTCTCTTTGTTCAAATAAATTCAGATATGAGGTTTGGCAAATTTAAAACTATTTCTTGTGACTCACTTTTGCTGTATAGTTATGATACCAGTGGAAAAGAGCACCATACTCAGTGCAGGGAAGTCGTTCTGTGCAGTGTGGTGAATACGTTTTCTTTTTTATCCTTCTCTTTTTTGTAAACGAAACTGAAACCATTGTATACTTAGTACTCCGCAGTTTGCATATTCTGTGACTTGAAAGAGGGCTACATTTTGTACTTACTATTTTTTGTTTCTAGGAGAAGGAATTATTTCTACCCCACTGTTTTAACATCTTCATGCCTTTATTGACTCTGCCTCTAGGCATTTAAATAACTCAACTGGCCCTTGTGTATTCCATCCTTTGAAATACTTATTAATTTTTCAAAGCTGTTTATTTCTGAAATATCAGCTATTGTTTTTGGAATTGAGGATAGCTAATTGAAAAAAACAGAGTAGGGATGAGCTTTATATGGTGTCGAGGAGGGGCTCTCTGTGGCTGATATTTAGTAGGTGAGTATTTAAAGGAAGGAAGACAGTGCTGTGTCACAGTATGAGGGGAGCCTGTTTCATGCAGAACGGAGTGCAAGCAGAGTGGCCCTGATGTAGGGGATGCATGGGTACTTAAGGGCTGGCTAGGGAGTCGTTACAACCTCAACAGCTTGATCAAGGGTGAATGGAGCTAGAAAAGTTCTAAGGTTATTCAGGAGTCAGAGTATGTAACACACATTCAAGTTTAATGAGGACGTTGAGTTCTATTCTAAGTGTGATTAGAAGCTGTGGGGAGCACCAGGGGAGTGGAATAAACTAATAAGCAGTTTTGAACTATGCGGGTACTGTGTAGGGAGCACCCTGTACCAGGGGTGGGGTGCCCAACCTGCGGCCTGTGGGTTACATGCGGCCCAGGATGGCTATGAATGTGGCCCGACAAAAAATTATAAGTTTACTTAAAACCTTTTCTTTTTGCTCATCAGTTTTTGTTAATGCTTGTGCATTTAATGTGGGGCCCAAGACAACCCTTCTTCTTCCAGTGTGGCCCCGAGATGCCAAAAGGTTGGATATTCCTGCCAGATGGAAGGATCGGAACTAAGCCACAATGCTTTGGGTGTGGTTGTGGAAATCAGGAGTTGGTTTTGGGTCATGTGTTAATAGTACATGTTTATAGTACCTGTTAGATATCCAGGTGGGTGTGCCAGGGTGGCAGGTGGGCTTAGTGATCCGCAGTGCAGTGGCAGCTGTAAGCATTGGCTCATGCGCTGCACATAAGGTCTCGAGAAGGCGAGTGAGCAGTTCGAGAAGGCAGCCCCTCTAAGGCCCGAGCTCTGGGGCCCGAGAGTAGAGGCTGCCATGGGGTTAGGAGAGAACAGGAAGGTTCATGAGGAGCAGACGGTGAAGCGGGCAGAGGAACACCTGGTTTCCTGGAAGCGAAGGAACTTTTCAAGAACTAAAAGGGAATCAGATGCTTGGATTGCTGCTGAGATTTCAGGAAATGATGTAGAGAGTTAACCTTCAGTTTTGGCACCATCAGGAGGATGGTGATTTCAAGAGCTGTTCCTTTCGAGTGAGGGCGAAGAGTTGAAATGGGGTGGGCTTAGAAGACACGGGGGCACCCGGGCCTGCAGACCGTAAATGCGACCAATCCGGGGAGCGGTTTTGCTCTAAAGGGAACATGAGAAACGAGGCAGCATCGGAAAGGAAATGAAATCATAACCCTCTTTGTAGTGCTGCTGCTGTTGTTGTTATTGCTGCTGCTATTATTGCTTCGGGTGGGACAAATTTCCATATGTTAGTGCCCTGATGGAAAGTTTGAACTAGAATAGAAATATATAATATATATAAATGCACTGCAAGAGGCAGAGAGGTTTGTTGTGATGGCAAATTCCCAGAAGAGACAGGGAAAAGAAAAAAGATTCTCTTGAGTGCCCTAGTTTCCTTAGACAGTAGCAGAGACTTTTAATGAGGTTTCAGACGAGGGAAGGCAGAGTACAGATGCAGGGAGGTTTTAGACGTGGAATGGGATCATTAAGAAATTCTCTTCTGATTGCTTCTTATTTCTCAGTCAAGTAAGCAAGTTCATCAGCTGAGAAAGAGGAGAATGGATAATGTATCGGAGATGAGGGGAAATGTAAAATGGTATTCACTGAACGCAGGATATAAATTCCTTGCTAAATTTCTTCTGAGTCAATTTTAAATTTCCAAGATCAAGGTACTCCTTGATCTAGTCTCAGCCTCTGTCTCTAACTTTGTCTGCAACTTCTCTCTACTCCCTTTATCAAATCCAGTCTGATAGCCCTTAAAGGGAGGGCTCATGCCGACAGAACCCCATCCACAGAGAGCCGTTTCTGGGCTCAGGAATGTGGGAACGTAGCTCACCCATATTCATAGGTCAAAGATAAAAAATGCAATACACTCTTTAGATATAAACATAGTCTTTGATCAAATGTAACTTTCACTTCAGTTTAAAGCCCTATTAAATATAAATAGTTGCACAGTGTTCTAATGTTACACAATGTAACATAATTAACATAATATAATTAATATAACATAATTATACCATGATGAGTAAAAATTAACATGAAAGTTAACAATACGGGATACACTGGCATTCCTGTTATTTGTTCTTATAATTGGTGGGGAATTAATAGTCTATGTAATTAGATTACATGAACAGCAAGAAACAAGCAGCAATAGTAACAGATATATAGCAAAACAATCCACATGATTTTATGGCAGATTAATAAATTTGTAGCATAGCCACGGTCTCACTTAAACCTGGTGGTCATAGGCGGCAGGTACTGTTTTGCTTTCAGAGGTCAGTAGATGGGATCACTGGCCCATAGGACAGGTAACTTGCTAAATGTGACTCAGGTATTGATTAGGCAATTGTGCTTTGATTTGAACAGGGGCCATTTGAATCCAATCATAGGATACTGAAGATACAAACATGTGAAATGTAATAACACCAAAACTGAGTCTCTTATCTTGTTTGGAAGTATATGCGAGGGGGTGTAAGCCAAGGTTTCCGGAGCCCCACCAGCTCATGGGCACAACTTGTGCACACTTGGAAAAATGGTACATGTTTCACTAGCCCTTTGCCCCATGGTGCTCTGCAGGCCCCGCCCCTGAGAGGGGCACCCCACTCCAAGCAATTTCTCTTGTCTTCTTGACATCACCCATAAACCACCCTTTCCTACTTCCCTTCTAAATCATAGCCGTAGCTGTTCTTCCCCATAGGAAAAAAAAACAGGCAAAAAAAGCAGAGCAGATGAAAGATGATTGAGACAGATGAAAATAGATGGTCTCTTAGAAATAGAAGTTTAAAGAATGAATGTAAAAGAAGAATAAGATGTATATAGAAATTTATGATACAGAGGGGAAAAAAAACACATTTCATCAACAAAGCTTTCTTTGAAACTAAATATAACCCGAGAGTAAAAATTAAGAAATAGGTGTCAAAGTTCGATATTTTTCTGAAATCATAGTTTGTGAACATCCAAAGGATTGATGGGGTTTAAATGGATCATAAAATATCCCTTAACTTTAATTTTAATTCAGTTTGTTTTAACCTGTTCTTTGGACTGACCTTAGAAATGCTGTTTGTAGGATCAAACTTGTAAGAATGCCTTTTCTCCTTAATTGATGCATACATACCTGTAGGAAGAAGACATGCTTTGGGGCATTATGGGGGAGCAATGAAGAGCCTGGATTTGGACGCAGTGTGTTGGGGTCCAGTTTTCGGCTCTGCCATTTAAGCGCTGTATGACCTACTTAGTGAAGAGGTCTTCACTAAGATTTGTGCCTCGTGGCCTTCATCTTCAGTTGGGATAATGCCATTTTCCACCCCACAGGATGGCCTGAAGGTTAATCATAGAAAGCAATGAAATCAAATGCTAGTGTATAGGAAGGTTGAGATTGCACGGTTGTAGATAAATAAGAGTACCCCTAGTGTCTTTGTTATTCTCTTTTAAAAGACATTATTGCCTAAAGAGTAGTATTTAAGAAGAAAATAACATCACCAGTGATCTCACTACTTATTGCAATCAGCGGATAAATTCTGAATTCCTACTGCAGAGAATCAAAAAGGAAGACTACCGGTCACACAGGAAAAAGCATTACGCGCACTGGAAATCGGACAGGGCTGCGGTACCCTAACGCTAGGCTGTATGGTAGTTGATTGGGGAGGCTGACTGGGACTCCTGGGATTGATTCAAGGACGCCTGGCCCAATTCAAAGTTGAACTTTGGTTCAAAACGCTTTATATATTTTTTTAAATAAGACAATCACAAATTTATGCAGAGGGTATGGCCTGTGCTGATTCCTGGGTGAAAAGAAAAATATTCTTGGGTCTCAATAGAAGATTTAATTAGGATTTGCTCTTTAAAGACATACTGAGATATAAAAATGTTAATTGATGCAAATGAGAATTTATTCCTGAAACAATTTAAGTCCTTTTATAAAGGTGATTTTATGTATTCTACATTCAAATAGAGATGTTTGTATTCTTTTTAGTTGTCTTATTACATTTGGCACTACTTAGATTCAGTTTCTCTAAACACCCAGAAAATGGATAATTCACTTTCCGTTATTTTAGATTATTGTATCAATGTATAGGACATTAGGTAGAAACAACAAAAATGCAAACATGGAAAAACAGCCTTTATGCAGGTATTTTTCTAACACGACTTTGATGAACGTCTTTGTTAAACTGTTGTGATCTGTATGTTAGGTGAACTAAAATGCAAACATGGGTAGCACAACCATTTCCACCCTTTTCTAACATTGGTAACCCATCATACTGCATCTAGTTTGCACATTTTTTCTTCATCAGAACAGTTGTTTTTGTGAGACTGCGCTGATGGCAACACTGCGTGCGGAAACACTCAGCGGCTCCAGGATTCTGTGGCCATGAAACCCAGGGAAGTAAAACCCCTGCTTTCTGTGGCATCCTGCGGCATCCGCCCCCAATGAAGCTGAAATGCAGTGCATCTCTTATCAAGTCCCCCTACCTCCTGCGCATCCCTGGGTCAGAGATTCTCTGCTTTCTACCGATAGGCCTGTGGGTTGCACTGACCTGAAGACCTCAGTTATTCCAGAAAGGAATCTTTCTTCCAGTCCTGTGGGCGCCCCTTTTCGTGTGCACTACAGTGGAAATGAACGCATGCGTGTTAAATCCATATAGTTGTAATGTCGTTGGGCAAGGTGGCTTTAGGTCGTTGGGTAAGGTAACATCTCTGAGTTTTAGTTCCCTCTTCAATAATACTGGCGACGATCAGATGTGACAGGGACTTGACCTTGTGGACTGGGGAGTAATATCGTGAAGGCGCTTCACCTCTCTCCTGAAACAGTGATTTCTCAACAGTAGACATTAGGTTTTATTATTATAGTGCTTCGAATGTGATACGTTACATATTGACGCTTTCATCTTCTTTTTAAAACTAAACACAAAGCCTCATTTTATTTCTTAACCAAATGTAATTCTCATTTCCAATTATGTGGATGCAATGTGTGACATACCAGATCTTCAGGGCAGAGATACCTGTTTCATTCCTGTTTATTGCTGTCGTCAGATCACTGGTGACAGAAAACCCAGTGAAGTGCAGTCGCACAGAGTAGCGGTTGCTCCCCTCATGCGAGCCCGCGCCTCCGAGTGCGCCGTGTGGGGTCCGTCCACGGTCCCTTTGCGGACCCCCCAGAGTACGTGGGAAATGCCTGGGGTTAGAGACCACCTACCAATCTCTTATAAGTTAGCATGCTTGATTTAAATTCTCATTTCTTAGTATCTCTGTGGCTTGGGAAATTCATTTATCCTCCCTTAGTGTCCTCACTATGACCGAGGCCACTTTATGTGAAAGGAAAAAAGGGGAAAGAGGAGCCCGGGACAATGACGTATAATTGTCGCTAAGTGCCATCGAGACTTAGGGCACCCGCTCCATATGGAGAGCCAAGCTGTAAAAGACAAAATGATAAAATATTCAAATTTAAGTCAGATCGAATGTATGTTTTCCCAACAGGACATCGTGTCTTGGGTGCAATTCCCCTGCTGTAGTTGTGGGGCATGCCTTCAGCAGCCACAGTGCTCCCCGAATGCTGTGCTGCAGAGGGAAGCAGCTCGGTCGGTGCTGCGGCGTCAGTGCCTGGGGGTTACATGCTGTCAGAAGACTGCCCGTGCACGACACCCGCACACACATGGTTGGCCTAGTCACTGCGCCGTGAGGACCTGGCATTAAACGTGAAGCAGATTTGGATACAGAGCCCGGGTTACAGGAGGTCACTGCTGATCTGTAGTATGTGGTAAATGCATTTGAATGGTTTCCCCCTTCCTGCCCCTCTTCCCTCTCCCTTCCTTCCTCTCTCCCTCTCTATCTTCCCTCAAAGGAAAATTAGCAGTGTTTTAACAAAGCTTCATTGTAAAAACATTCTGTGGGGAATCGTGGTAGCACACATGTAGGAAGACACAGTTTTGAGGACACCACTGATTGGCACTGGTCACTGGAATCTGTATTGCAGGGAAAAACATGCTGGGAGAGGAGAACTGTGAATTTTCAGAAGCTGCAGAGAAAACTTTTCATGTTTTTTTTTCTTGCTATGTTTTGAGAGTCAGTCTGCACATGTAAGTTCAAGGGTTTATGAGACTGAAAGGCAAGGTAATGAGAGAAAATTAATCGAACATGTATAGACCTCAATGAGGGATTTATTTTCCGAAGGGTCAATTGGCTGAGTTAATTTGCTCAGCCCTGGTAATAATGTGTAGTGATTTAAGCGCCAGTGTCTTTTACTTACTGGGAAATGTGCGTCAGGCCTAAATAGAATCAATTCTGTTCAAACCTCCTGCTTTCATTCCTACTGAATAACACTTCTTGTGACGCCTGAAGGTGCTTTCTGGAAATTCAAAAAAGCAATGCCAAGAGTGCAATTCTTAAATATATGTCTTAAGATGTTCTAGAACACAAAATTAATGTTCATCATATTAGGATCTTACACAGGTGAACATGGTCTCTTCATTGCTTAAATATTCTGTTAGCACCTCGGGTACATTTGCATGAGGACTAAAAAGTAAAAATGGCTAGAAGAAATAAAGGTGGAACTGGCTTCCTCTGAATTCACTGTCTAAATTCCACTGTGCATGTTTTGAAAATTTCCAATTAGTTCTCTCCTCAAGATAGCATAGTTTTGGTCTCAGAACAATGCAGGGATCTTTCTAGAAGCCAACTTCTACAGACTGATTAAATCAGTATGCCAATAAGAATCACTGTGATTAAAAAATCTTTTAAATATCTTCTTCGACTTCAGGTACATATTTTGTGATATGAAAGTTCTTCTGCAAAGTCAAATTAAAGGCAGTGTCAAGTGAAAATCATTCACTTGTTCATCATTCATGGTGGAAATTTTGCAGATGGATGTAGTTTTAGTAAATAAGACCTTCCTTGGAAAACGCATTAGCTTACTCTGAGTAAACAACACCCCCCCACCCCCTCACCCCCCCACCGCCCCACCGACTCCCCAGACCGGCAGGCAATCCCCATGCTGCTTTCTGTTTCTGTGAGTTTGGCTTTTTCGATTCCCCATGCAAGGGTGCCACGTAGTGTTGGCTTTCCTGTCTCTGACTTGAGTCACTCAGCATAGAGCCCCGAGTATCACCCATGTTGCCACAAGCATGCTCAGCTTGTGTATGTGTACCTTGGTTATTGTGAGTAATGCTTAAGTGAACATAGGAATACTTTGAAATTTTTGTTCCCCTGCCTTTGGAAACTACCCAGCAATGTACTTGGTAGATTGTATGGTAGTTCTATTCTTAACTTTTTGAGGATTCTCCATGTGGTTTTCCACAGTGGCTGTACCAACTTACATCCCCACCAACATACATAGGGGTTCCCTTTCCCCATTTTCCCACATTCTCGCCAACACCTGTAACTTCTTTTTAATAATAGCTCTTCTAAGTGTGAGGTGATATCTCATTGCAGGTTGGGTTTATATATTCAAGATACTACCTAGAGAGTTTGCAAAGATTCATTTTCTAAATGGCAAGTTATCATAGGCAACGTTTTTGTTAGTACTTCTGTTAGTAAGCAACGTGACTCACCCTTTCTCCAGCTTTGGGTAGACGTGTCCTCGCCTTTCCAGCCTCTTCCTCTGACCAGTCTCAGAGCCAGGTACCACTTCCTGTATTATTCCTCTATTTCTGTATGTCACATCACTCCATGGCCTAATGACTTAGAATAATGACTGAGCACCTTCACATAGTGGTCTTGGGACTGCTGGGGGCAAGAGTTAAAGCTGTTGTCCTCAGTCAGCAGTCAAACAACTTCACTTATAGCAAATAATAGAAAAAGGATAATTCCTTGTAAGAGCTTTGCTGGACATGTATTTGGTCATGAATGAGAATAGATCCTATCACCCAATCATAAGGAGGGTGTCATCGGGAGGATGGATCCTTCAGCCAGCGGAGCTTCCAGGCGGACGATGGACGGTGGTCATGTGTTTAGAGGGCGGGCATGCAGCAGTTGCCTGGAGAATATTTGACACTGAAAATTACTTGGCTCTTATTTTTAAAAAGACACTGAAGCACTGGGCCCAAGTTTCTGAAATAGCAGTACTGGAGATTATCACCTTGGATTGCATCGGCCGAAGGCAGATAACTGTTCCTCGGATAAAGGTCCGGATGGCTACGTTATTTTAGCAGACTCTGGGGGCTGACTGAGAGGCTTCTTAAACCCTGCAGATGACAGTGCATTGTGACCCTCAGAAGGGACGAGGCCATGCAGATGTTCCTCACAGTGATAGATGCAGAAGAAAATTCATGCCCACATTTTAACACCTTCCAGGACGCCCCCTTCACAGAGGCAGTGTTAACAATACTCCTTTAAAATAGGAGTTTTAACCTCCAGTTGTCATGAATATGCAACTTAACTCCAGTACCAGCAGCGATCTCATTTCCAGCTGAATCCTATGTATTCTCAGTTGTGCTTTGGAAGGTTGGTGTGGATCGGAAACACACACACAAAAAGAAAACATTTTAATACTCACTTTTATAAGAATATTCCAAAAAAGTGCTTTTTGGAGTTTCAAGAATTTTTTTTTCAAAAATACTACTTTTGGGAGGGCACATTATAATAGATATATCAAAAGATTCATTTTAAGTTCATTAAGATTACATATGTGTGTATATCAACTTATACATTAAATATAGTTTTATCCCATTGTGTCATATTAGGGCTAATTTCCTGACACTCTCCCATTTTGACAGATTTTGAATTGTATCATTTCTTGGGTGCCAGGTATTGACTCACTGAAGAATCACCAGTGTGACCTGTTTGTTGAACAAGAAAAGTCAAATTTACAGCCAACTTCAGCAAGGAAGGTCGTCAAATTTGGTGGTGCTTGTGAAGGGGGAGGGCACAGGCAGCCTTTATGCCTTTGGCACCCACTGTAAGGGGTTCTGTCAGGGGGAGGTGCTGACTGGGCTTACACAGATTTGGTTAGGACCAGTGGACACACCAGGCAAGGTGTGCCAAGCAGGTGATTGAAAAGCAGGCAATTGTGTGATGGGTGTAGTTGAGTGAGCTGTTCTGAGAAGGAACTTGTTCCCTGATGAGAGCCAGCTGAGTAGTCTTATGAACATAGATTCTCAGGAAGGTTCTGAAGGGCGCAGCAATGTCATTTGCAGCCTCATGTCCCAGACAGCGATTCCTAGGACTCGTAAAGTCATGGTGACCTAGAGAGTCAATCTCTGGCTGTGGTTCTCACAGGCCACACTTGACTCCCCACTTTAGAAAACCATATGTTGATTTTAAAAATTATATGAACACACTTTCATTTAGCATGGTAATTTATTTAGTATTATAAGAACTATGGTGCTCTTTCCCATAGTTAAAGATGGATGTTATGAAATATGTGATGTCCTAGAAATAGTATCTGAGTAGTAGAATTTAAGAAGATGCTAGAATTTAGTTTGCTGATCTGAATTTTGCAAATCATGACTTCAATAAGAAGCTCCAGAAAAACATTTTAAGCATCTACGAACCTGAGTTTTAATAATAGTGTTAAATGATAGAAAACACTGTGCTTTTTATGCTTGTCATTTGTCTTGTTCTATAAGGCAGTATAGTTCTGGTTTGTTAAACATTAATTAAAATCACAAATTTAGATCTTGCTAGTATTGATGATGCTTTAGTTGGTGAATTATTCATGAGAACTAATAATAGTTTAGTTGTTTGGTTTCTATTTATTTGGCACGTGGGACATCATTTAGAATTCCATCTTTCCCACTGTGAAACCCACATTTACCTCTCAGCCCCTTTCTGTACTTTATACCTTTTCTCGTTTGAGAGGCCTCCTGCATGACTTTACATATAATCAAAACAATGTGTTCAGCACTTCCCGTTATACGATTCTGAGTTTACGGTAATGTATGGTCACGTCAATGTGTCCTCTCTTGTTATGAATAATGACATAACAAGCTTCACTGTAAGAACCCAGGACTAGCAAGGTAGCCAAGAAGAATGATTTGAAAGGCATCAGGTTTTAAAAAGCTGTTGAATTTACCAAACCGTCCTTAGGCAACGTATTAAAAAATGCAGAGATAAACTATTTCAAACTCACCACAGTACGGTTGAGTCTTAGGAGCGATTCCAAAGGGGTAAGTTTCAGGTGGATCTTCCAGGGCGGACGAGAGATTGGGATTGAGGGAAATGCACGACAGAGCACTCTGGGATCGGTGGATGCAGCGAGGGCCTGGGGGCGAGGTAAGGGAACTGCTATTTGAGAAGTGAAGTTTGCTCAAGGGAGTAGATGCTTGTCTTTGAGAAACTGATCTTTAGAAATTTCCCGCAGCCAACAGTAATGGTTGTCTTAGAGTCATCCCTTTTCCAGACAAAACTTCGAGTCTCTTTGCCACAGATGGTTTCAGTTACCAAAGCCAACTAAAGCAAGGAATAAGTATTTACTCTCTGTTTGGGCCTTATGTTTTGTTGAGTCTGTGAAAAATTTACTGCCATCTTTATTGCTTGGCTGAGGAGCTAGACTCAGCCCCATCTGGTAGAATTTGGATGAACATCAACTATCCTCAAATATCAGGACCATTATTTATTCATTGTTTTATTTTTCATTTAAGCATTCAAAAAAATTCTCATAATGGCTTATGTCAGTAGGCATTCATTATACTCAGTTCTGCAAACACAAATTATCTTAATACGGATGTGCTTCTCCTGTCTTCATGCTGACACAGCCTGGACATCAAGTCCGTGCTCCTCGGTGGCAAAGGTCACCCCTTGCTACACAGCCGTGAGACTTTATTTCAAATAAGCCCCGTGTTTGTGCACCCAGAGCCAACTGAGCAAATCTCGAAGGTGCTCAGTTTGCCACCCTCACTGGTTTATTCTCTGTTTCTCTCCTTTTGGTTTTTATCTCAGATGCCTTGACCCGCTCTTGTCGGTTCCCTTAGTCACTTCCGCTCCTGGGGTGCCGCCACTGGCTGGTTGTGCCATGAACCAGGCTGTGTCGGAGCGAGAGCTCACACTCAGCTGTTGCCCAGGTTCCTATTCTGGTACCAGGTCTGAGTTCACCATTCTGGGCACGTCGGATCATCCTGAACAAAGCCGGCCTCCGAGGCTGAATATTCCCCCTTGCCCTCCAGTCTCAGTATACCTGTGACTTAGTTGGCCTTTTCTGTTTTCTGATGTTTTCCTCCTTCAGGGTCTATGGTGGCCCTGACCAGACTGACCATGTTTTCTGTGCAAGCCGACCCTGACTATGGCCACTACCCAGGATTGAAAATGGGACAACCAGGGACCACAGGGCCTAGGAAGTTAAAATAAATAGATAGTAGGGACAATGCATTTAAAAAAAAAAAATCAGACTAGCAGAAACAATGTACTTGTCTAGCAAAATAGGAATTCAGTCAAGCCTCTGTCTCAGCAGGGTGCTTTGAAGAATCCTGTCATATCCTTTCCCAGATTGTTTCCGAATCCTCATAGCTGTTTGTTGACATGTCAATGAAGAGAAACTGGGTGGACACAGGGAAATCGTACACTGGAAACTGTCAACATAAAAATCTTCATCTCTTACAAGTAATTCCGGTTTGATGTGTCATCAAATGACATCTGCAAGCGGCACCCTTCTCCACTGGCTTACCACAGGCCATCCTTCCTTCCTGATCTAAGCAAGATCATTACCACGTTGGCCCTGAATCGGCTGTGCTCACTCACAGTTCTGTTTCTTTGGTGACTCTTCTGTCTGCTTTGATCACCGGGTCACTTCCCTTCCGTCTGCTTAGCCAAGTTACTCAAAGCCGTACACTCATTTTCTAGCAAATTTGCTGAGGGCTAGAATGTAAACAATGTTAGATCAAGCTGGGGAGGGCAGAAGGGAAGCACTTATCATCCCTCATCTGAAATGGGTTTCCCATGCCTGCGAAGAAGAAAATCAGAAACCTCAAGTACATGCTTTCCTTCATATCCTCCTGAAGTATCCTAACTCACACTGATCTTTCCCTTCGCTGGAATCCTACAGCGTGTAAGCATCTGGCAGAGGATTTGGAACTCACATATCCATTGCTTTGTTCTCTATTTTTCATGCCTTGGCCATGTTTCTGCTATTCCATGCCTTGAGAACAGGGAATAAAAGAAAATTTTCTTTTATAATCCCCTTCAGGACATATCTCAATGTAAACAGCATATACTTCATAAAAAAAGTTCTTCGCTGGATCAGTGATTGATCCCAGGCTTACCGATTAAGGCAACGATTTAAACTCCTTACTTCATTATACGAGAGTGCCAGGCGTGATGATGAGTGTTGTACTGAACTCAAAGGGTCCAGATCATTCTTGCAACTGTCTCTCGGAGAACAAAGCAGTCAGCTCTAATTTAGCAATCCTTAGCTCTACTTGGGTATTCATTTTACATCTCATATCCACAGGGCATTCAATATTGTTTCTTGAGTAGAAAAGTCAATATTTCAGGAATAAAAATTCACCTTGTAATTCAAATAATGTGTTCTCACAATCTTCGGGGACATGTCCTGCATATTTTACATGCATACAACACATCAAAACCATTTGGAAGTTACACATAGAAATGACAAATTACATCATTGAGCCGAATAACTTTAGGCTTCAAGCCAGATACAAAGCACTGCAAACACTGGGCTGTCATAAAGGGAACAGAAGACTATGGTACTTCTTTTTTTCTTTTTAGTAAGGGACACTGGTATGCAATAATAAAATATTGGTTTATTTAATTAAAAATAATACATTCTTATGATATTAAAATCCCATGTACACATACTCCACAATGCAAGCTGCAGCCCAGCACATTGTAATGAATTACTGATGCCATGTTAAAAAAAAAAAAAAGCAATTCAATTCAGTACAATGATCCCAACACTGAAACATTAACTCTGTTTTCAGGAATGGGAATTCTGTAGCTGATACTGTGCATCAACTGGCGACCTTGAAGTTAGGGAAACCAGACCACATCGTCTCCTAGTAAATCAACTTGCGTTCTTCACAGGACCCTCAGAAATTCCAGTATTTCTTTTCATTAGAATTGTGCATAAATGGATTCAATTGAGGATGATTAGAATATTTTCTTTCCCCCATCTGTTTGCACTGTAATTTTCCTTAAACGGAATGACTTATGCGGTAATAGTTGACTTGTTCTTAGGCAAATCACGTGTCCAAAGAACCTCTGTCTCTCTGTCTCCACCTTCATCCCCAGATGTCACGGTGTGACGTCACCGAGGAGGGAGGAGGGGTAGTGATTCTGACGTGCAATCCTTTTGCGTTTGTTTCCTGTCCAGTTCTACACTAGACAATAACGCCCTTGGTTTGAATATGATCAAATCATTGTTCTCTGCTTCAGGGTTCACTTTTTTGGACTTGGCTGATTCTCAACCCGAATCTCACTCTGTCATCTGTGTAAGGCTGGGGGACAGACCTGGGAGCTGATGGCATGTGTGGCTATGACACTGTTGTGTTTTCTTTAAGTGATAGAGGGTAACCAGAAGTGCATCACTCTGACACTGACCGGTGCATCACAGGGCAATTTTTGACACAAATCACGAGGATTAGTGCAGACCCGGCAAGTTACAAGGCGTAGTCCCCGATAAGACTGACCTCATGTAAGATGCCAAAGCTACACTTGGAGGCTCCTTTGGCCACCAGCACTTCTGATCAACCAGATAAACTCCGGCACCTCCATGGCTCCCTGTGGTTTGGTAATTCATTAGACAGAGTCACAGAGCTTGAGGGAAAACCACAGTTATGGTTATACTTTCATTATAAGTATATGAATTAGGACCAGCCCAATGAAGAGACCTAGAGGGTCAGGCCTGACCGTGTACCCAATGCCAAGCCTCCATACCCCTCTTCGTGGCATCGGGGCACATTGCTCTCTCGCCTGTTAACATGCTCACTAGCCAGGTGCCCCCAGTGAGCTTTCATGTCCAGAGTTTTACCGCAGTTTCCGTATGCCGCATGTTTGATGGGATCGTTGGATGCTGGGCTGGTGTAAAGCCCCAAGCTCTGACCACATCATTGGTCTTTCTGGCAACCAGCCCTTATCCTGAGGCATGTGATTAGCGTAAACTCACTGTAGTGATGAATACCGACAAGATTTCTACACCCTGGGAAGTTGCAGAGAATTAGAGAGCCAGGGACAAAGGTCGGTCAAAAACTTTATTATACAACAAAAAATAATCCTAAATAGATAGGACAGGGAAGTTTGTAAGAGAGGCAGGAGAACACTCAGAGCTGAATAGGGGAAAACCCAATGGTTTGTATATATTCTAGGAAGACCCAGTTTCAAAGGCCAGTGTGTTTTCTGTAATTACAGATATTATATTTAAAGTCATGATGGCACAGCAATTTTCAGGAGAGAAGCCAGAGTAACAAGTGACCATTGTAGCTATTTAAAGTTTACTCACAGTGGAAGAAGATAGACATTTTTGGAAGATAGGCATTTTGCGGAAAGTAAAAGGTAATGAGATGAAAAGTTAACTGGAATTTCAGTATCCTAGAGTGTGTATATACCACACTGAAAAGGGTTTTTTAAAGCATTTAACCTACGGTCTCGGAATTTCAGAACGTAGAAAGATTACTTGGTATTTTTATTTGGGCTTCAGGTGGTGGTACACCCCAATCCCTAGACATGGATTAAACACAAGTGGGGTGAGCCCTAAAATCTGCATTTTTTGCCACTATCCAGAATTGCTTTGATACACTTAGTTTAAAACATGCTTTAATAAATTTTAAGAAATTTCTATGTTTCAAAAAATGAATTATTGTACAGACTTTTTATTGATCTGAAAAATAATGGCTATATGAGGATATATTTAAGAAAAATAAATCAAATAGACTTGAAAAATAAATAAAAAGGAAAAAATAATCTTCTTTATGTTCATGAGTATATTCCCTGTAGCTACAGCTTACTGTTGCCAGGAAACATACACCTAAGCTTTGCATTTTTGTGAAAAAATGTAAGGCTTTGCTGGGATAAAAGGTAGAGTAAAAATATTAGCAAATGGCCTTATACATAGGTTTGCCGGACTAATTGTGCTAAACATTAGATTAACTTCATTATCATTTGTAAGAATGTGCTTGATGGGTCAGTAAAGTCTGTCATTTCCAACATATTCAACAATTTGTCATGATAATTTATCTGGTTTGTCGTTACTGTGCTGGTCCTGTTTGTTTATAGCACGGGTGGCAAACACAAGGCCCGCGGGCCAAATCCGACCCTCCACCTTGTTTTATCCAGCCTGGCACCTTGTTTCTACCCAGCAGCAGTCCTGAGCTCTTGCTTAACTATTGAGGAGTAGTTACATTTATACAGTCCTAAAATTACATTCAGTTGTTTGAAGACAACCATGAGGCTGATGTGGCCCCTGGTGAAAATGAGTTCGACACCCCTGGTTTATAGCATCGATACCTACAGAGACAGCTTCACAACATGTGTACTCTTGATAGGACACTCTTGAAAGCTAGTCTGTTTTTTTAAAATAATCATCAGAAGCTACCCTTTTGAAAGATATATAACTTCTTGAAATCACCCTTTGGTCGATGGAAATAACGTCTTGTAAAGTGAATATGTTTAGAAGTCAAAGCCGGGAGGAACCTACATGATGAAGTAGTGCCTTGGGGAACAGACCAAGTAGCATATGGGTGTATGGCAAATAGATAAAATCATATCAACAGTAAAGTTCTTTAGTGAGATTAAGAACTAAAACAGTTCCAGCTTATCCGACGATGCTATATTCATCTCGACGTGTTGTTTAAGTGACACAAGATTTACACGGCAGTCTTGGAAACAGACATTATGCTGAGTGAAAGCAAAATGATGTCGACTAACTTTTGTGATGTTTTGTAGTGATTTATATTCTTTATATCTTTTTGTCTTCCGTGTTACATCGTTTACTCACCTATCAGTATTTCACAGTGGACCTAAAGATAAATTGTGTGATACACAGAGATTCAGTGATAAATGACATGACTCAAAGCCAATATCCTCAGTAGAATAAGTAACTGCTGCTATTTTTGAGGCTAAAATACATAATGGGGGGGGAAGTGTTGCTGTTTTTTGCTTAGAATTCTGCAAATCAAGCAATCCATAGTAAGTTTGGCCTGTTTTACCTTTAATGTGAACATGTCTTCTCATTTAAGTTTGACGAATGTGATTGGCTCTTGGAGGACAAAAATGGAAATGAGCTTACTGTTTTAGCATCATTAATTTTTTAAAAAGGTAGGTCCTCAATCGAAGACTTTATGTTTTCTTTCACAGAAGAATAAGCACGTGTTCCTCCCAGTGCAGAGAAATTGTCCACGGCATTTCTGATGGTCAACAGTCTCCTTCTGAAAAATTGTGAGGGTGAGGGTTCACCGCTTTGCAGGGACACTCATTTCATTGTCGGGTAGATCCAACCAGGGGAACACGTGTTTCAAATCTTCCAGAACTTTGCTCTCCTTGTTACTTCCATGTGTTCATTTTGGTGGTGACTTGTGGAGTAAGACAAAGATGGGGCCTCTTCTCCACTCACCTGTCAAGGGTGTCGAGGTGGCCTTTCCCAGTCTGTCTTCCTCAGTACGCCAGCCTTGCAGTCAGCAGCGTAGTCTATGGTGTCAGATCTCTTGCCTTTTAAACCAAGTTCCTTCATTTGCTGGTTCATCGACCTGTAGCAGGTTATTTTGCAGCTTTTAACCTCAGTTTCCTGTCTTTAAAATGAGAATAAATGACAATACTTAACATATTAGGGACATTGTTTGGGTTAACTGAGATTCAAAGAACCAAAACGATCCCTGGCACAGAATATGAGTTTGATGAATACTAGCTTCTATGATTATAATTGTAATGGCGTTCTCATTACCTTCAATAATCTTTATAAGAAATACTTCTCATAACTTCCTAAATAGAAATACAATTATTTCTCATGTTCAGTTTTATCGTCTATCTTCATTCAGCTGTCAAGTTCATCTGATTATTCTAGTACCTTATCACAAAATAAAACGAATCAAGTTTTTCTTTATTTGTATTTAGCTAGTAGTTCTTCATATCTTGTGACTGTGCCTTTTTCTCTGGGTACCTCCAGATTATCTAATGAGGAGTTCTTAGATGATGCTGGAGGTCAGCACTAAGCAGACATTGAACAGTTTCCAGAACTTGCCTCACATACTGCTTTATAAAGCTGGAGCAAACATGAGTCATCTGAAGCCTCTTCCAGTCCGACATCTCAGAAATACATGCTCATTAATGCGACTCTTAAATTCAGAAGAATCAGAGAACATTCTGTAGTATTCAAGAACAATGAGATTGAGATACTATTATATTGGCTTACTACTAAAATGTTATAGGGGAAGTGTTTTATAACTAAGTATAATTTCATTAGACAAATTCAGTGAAATTCCACTTTTAAAAACTGAAAATTTCCAAATCAAGTGTTAATTAAAACCTATAATTTTTAAATAATCTCACTTTATATTCTTTTATTCTGCAGGCTAATTACCTCAAATTTTAGTTTCTCCATCATTTTGCTGATTGTGTTATTATTTTTCTTTTTTAGAATTCTCAAGAGATGGAGGTTAAATCCCTCCATTATATTAACATTTTCTACTCAAGGGATGATTGCTATATTATGCAAAATAAAATGTAACCAAAAATAGTTGAAAGTCAGGGCACTAAATAATTTATCCCAAACCACCCCAGATGTGGGATGCTCCCTTTGAAATACCAAATGTGTGGTTCTGAGTGCCCTATTAATATATATGTAGTGGGTTGATGAGCTATATTATGATATAAATTGTGAATTGTTTTTATGTGGTCTTCAGCTGAGCTCTAATTACCATGTAGCCAGCTTCTGATTAGTCATTGTAATGGGCACGTGGATAATAGACATAAATAAAATCCACAGATTTTTTCACATTTTAAAAAAGCAATAGTTTTTTATTTTTTTTGTTACATTCAACCTTTGTCTGCCCTCTGTGTTATCCTACCTTCTAGCTATCCTTAACAAATATGTAGTGAAATAAACTAAAACCTGTGACAGGCAGACATTAGCTTATAGTTTGCATTTGATAAATGGTACCTGGATTGTTAAGGCTTATCTGAAATTTCTGTGCCCTTACAAGATGTGGAGATATGAAGTATTGAGTGAATGTATTTTAATTATGACTCCCCAGCACACTTGTATAATCATGTGTACTTACTAAGTATCCATAGGAATCATCGTGATTATTCAGGACACATTCACAATGTACATACAGATTGGTCTTTTTTACATAAAGTAATAGATTCAGATGTGCCTGGGTCTGTGCCCCACGAGATTTCTTCTTTCTGCCGTTTGGTTTAGCTGGTCACCTGAGCGTGGAAGCTCCAACTCCGGCTCTGGGGTAACTCTGAAACAAGTGTAACCGATTTAAAGGAAATAAGATGAATATAAAAATACCCACATTCTTCTTTCCTCCAGATCTGGGCAGCTACTGAGAGTAAGAAATAGCCTCTAGCTAATATTTTAATCCAGATATTTTTCTAGGGTTAATACGGAACATCTGGCACATTCTTTTACTACCCGGAGACCAGGCAGGTATCAGGTGGGCAGCATCCGGAAATGTGCTGGAGCGCGCTGGAACTCCAGGCTTCTGGCGCCGATCCTCCTGGTTCAGCACTTTGGCCAGCGGCATTCATTGGGAGCTTCAGACAGACTGTGGCAGTATTTGCAACCAAATTCACACAGGCTACAAATCTGGTTTTTGTTTGCTTGTTGTTTTTTTTTTTTGAGAGTTCATTACAGATACCCACTTGTCAGCATCAGGCCACTTATTCCAGTGTGGAAGTGAGGAGAAGGAAAATAACACTCCTTTACGTAAGAATAGAGAATCAAGTCCTTTGTAAAAGAAGCAACCTTATGAATTCCAAGAGATGCTTAAGTGACTTAGCGAAAGTTATGCTTCCTGACTCTGGCCCAGTTTAAATAGCTAAATTGACTCTGTTTCTCAGCTTAAACTGTCAAACTCGTAGAAGCAGAGAATAGAGCGGCGGTGACCAAAAGCCATGGGAGAGGAAGATAGGAAGTTGTTCAGTGGGTACTGAGTTTCACTGATGCAAGATGAATTAGTTCTAGAGTTCTGGTGTGTGTCGTGATGCCTCCAGCCAATGGCCTTGTAGGACGCACTTAAATATTTGGAAAGACAGTGGATCTCATGTTGGGTGCTCTTACCTTGTAGGCACAGACACACGCCCCAGCTTTGGAAGTGATGGATTTGTCTGTTATTTCAATTGTGGCCATGGTGTCTTGGGTGTATATATTTGTCCGAATATACGAACTTGTGTACATTCAATATATACAATTTTTTTTGCGTATCAAAACTAAATCAATAGATATCAAAGTCTCAAAATAAAATAAAGTGATTGTAAGTAGGGAAGACGTCAGAAAGGGCTCAAGAAAAGTGTCAGAGGTGTCTACCAGCTAGGAAATATGATCCTATTGATTTAGGTTCCAAAATGCAAAAAAGTTGAAAAGAATATTTGCCATGCTTGTGTTTAGAAGGCCATTTAAACTTGTCACCATCTTTGAAAAAGAAAAAAGAATGAAAGAACCTCATGAATAAATGAATGAACAAATGAGCACTGATCCCTATCCTGTCCTACCACAGAGCACAAAGGCCTTCTGCCCCCACAGTGAACAGCATCTCTGCAAAGAAAGAAAAATATGTAGAGATTTGGACAAGCCCTTCACAGCTGTGCCAACATACGGCAAGCTGATTAAAAATATGTGGATCGCCAGTAAGATAAACCATGCAAAAATGTTATCCATATGAATTGTTTATCTTAAAAATACAAGTCTTTTTTTCCAAGTATATTTTTAACTGCTTCATCCAAAAATGAGTAAATACATTTTTGAAAGTTGAATTTTCAAAGATTTCCAAAGAAGCTTACACTTGAAAGATTCCGATGTCTAAATAAGTGTATTCTGAATCATAACCTCAGTAGGTCCTCTTCCTTTTATGGGTCTTTGCACTCTTCCGGACTGGCCTCTGTGGAGGCCTCAGACATTTGGCTATGTGTCCAATTGGCTCCATAAATTCAAAATACAGTGTTGCCCTTTGTTGTGGCAATGAGTTATGAGATGCTTCCCCACAGTTGCCCTCCCCCATTTTGGGTGGTAGAAACCTGAAATATTTGATACTGAGGCAGAGCCCCTCACAAGCACAGGGTGGGACCCATCTTCAGGGACCCTAATGTCTTCTCAGTAGCAGAATGACTGCCACTCAGAAGCCATGACTGGTTTGGGGGGTCAAAAATATCATAGACACTGCAATGGTTTGTGGGCCTTTAGCTGCACTGTTCCAAGTTCATGCAAGGTAGGTGAATGGTTAGTAAAAGATGTGTCTAAATAGTCTCTGTAGTGTGTGATTAAAAAAAAAATAAGGGTGGATTCACTGTGGGTTAATGAATCCCCAGTTCCAAGCGAGGGCTGCCCGTCCATGGGGCTGGAGCAGCTGTCAGAACTGGAGTGTGGAGCAGGTGTGCAGTTTTGCCACAGGCAGGGCAGGTTCACAGGTGGCAGGTAGATGCTTGGATTTAATGGTGAGGGTGACAAGCGCTTAGAAAGTGAAATGCACAGATCAAGGGCCTCATGAGAGAAGAGTGTACAGTTGTCAGCTAAAATACAGGTCACTCGGATTGGAACTTCAGATCAATGATGAATAACTTGGGGCACTCCTATACCGCTCTTATTCACTAGCTCAAGTTCAAATTTAACTTGCCATCACACATTTTTACTTGATAATTCTGGCAACAGATAACTGGCGCTTTTCTGCCACAGTGCCAGTTATCTGTTGGAAAAAGGTGTAAATAAATCAGCAATCCTAAAGCCTTCAGTTATCTGTCTAAAAATCCAGGGCCCCTAAAAAGCCTTCCCTTTGTTTGCAAAAGTTAAGTAACTTGTCTACATCTAAAAAAGTGGAGATGCTAATCTATTTCCTTTTTTCCTCATTCTGGAGCGTCACCATCATGGTTGACCTAGATCAGTCTGTCTCTGCTGCCATGGAAACCCTTCACATATACAAATGGACATGCACCTGCAAAAATATATACGTATGCACATATTTAAATACCTGTAATCACATCACAGGGGATTCCTGACAATCCTCTGTGCTGAGCAGCAGGATAGAGAGGCATCGCACTGACTTCACATACAGTCGAGTGTGGTTACCGTTGGCATCTGGCAGGTTGGCAGACAGGCAGAAGGATGACAGAAAGAAAAAGAGCGACTTAGTCCTGTCTCTGATTGATGGATAAATACGTCATATACTGTAAACTAGCTGATAATTCTCCTTTGTTTCAATACCTCCAGGAGTTACGAATTTCTTTCAAATGAAGATCATTTCTTTTCATAAGTGTGGGTTGGCTACAGACTTTTGAGAATGGCTATTTTGCCATCCCCTTTCTCCTGATATATTCTTATACATTATTTATTAATTACTACTAATATACAGTGATAATCAGCCCTCACCACCTGCAGTCTAAGGACTTTGTGTTAAATGAACTGAAAGCAGTGAATTGACATTAATTGTGTTAATTGAGTGTCCAGATCTAGTCTGGAAAATAGCAATGTCTTATGGGTCCTTAAGATGTCTCCCTGGTTCACTCCTAGCGATTGGAGCAAAGTAGAGAAAGCAAAAAGGAAAGTCAGTAACACTGATCTGATTTTATCTTAGGTTTTGATTTATTTATCATGGAGTTTTCTCATAAATTTGACTTTTAAGACATTTTGTTAAAATATTTATCTTGATTCCTGAGTATTTTGGTGCCCTTTAAATTTTGCATCCAAACCAAGTCCTTCCCTGGTCTCGCTAGCTTCGCCCTAGTCCCATCCTTGACATTGGTGGAGAGGTATGCTCAAGGACAGATTTCTTGCTTTAGTTTAGTGGCTAGGTCAACATTTTATTTTCCACGATTAATGCAGCCGTGGTGTCTGTCATGGGCAAGATGCCCTAGTTAGGTAAGGACCTAACTTATGTCCTTTTTTTTCCCTATGCAAGTAGCCAGTGTACAGCATGCTGTTGTCACGGGTGATAGCCATCAGCATGTGGCACTTGTTCACACTTCACTCCTGACCCAGTGTGACACTGTTTAACCAATTTTTGGATTATCAATACTGCCATTATAGGACAAATAAAATTCATTTTAATGCAAATAGACCTTCTAAGAGTGAGAATGAACTGAGTTGCAAAATCCCTGTAAGGTCCACCAGGCCCTGAGTACCACGTCGCTTCTGATGGAGGATTGTTTTTTTCTGTGACCCGTTAGAGTGGCACATTTTAAAAAGCCAAAATGAAAGACTTTTTTAAAAATAACAATGTATTGTGAATCTGTTAGTCTTCTGTGACTCTTTTACTCAGTGCATGTTATATCACAATTTGACAGATTTCACCGAAATGTTTTCCAAAAGCATGCAAATGAACTTGAAAATGAGCTCTCTGAGTGGGAGTCCAGTGTGAGTCAACCCTATAATTCTAAATAGATGTGCTCGTGACTCAGGAGAAAATCAGTGCTTTCAATATTGTAAACCATGTGGAGCATCTAGTCAATAAATTTAATTACAACTTTCACATTTTATGAATTATATACACAAGTTCCATAGAAGGAGGACCTGTGAAGCTTCTGCATATACATTAAAGAAATGGGTGGGAACTCGCCTATGTTATGACACCTTTACAAAATATCGCATAAAGTACATGGGTCTAGGATCCAAAATTAGGACAAGTTGTTTATCAGTTTATATTCGCAGCTTGTCCTGTAGCTCTGGTTAAGGAAGGGATGAGAGTGCACGTCGGAGTTGCCGTAGACCGACTTCTCAGGGCACACTGCGTTTCACGGCTCTCAAGGACTTCAGAGCGATGGGTTGGGCAATTGCAAACAATAAAATGAGAACTGTGTGGACTGTCTAGCACATGGGTGTAGCGTGCTGGTTACATTCGTGACGTACTTTAATGTTCTGATGGAGAGGTAAACAGCAGTATTTATATGTTGTCCAAATTTTCACTGAAAATGAAGATACACAAATTTGAAAATATCTTACCTACAGATTTGAGGATAAATAATTAAAAACAAATCCATTCCTCTCTGAAATGGTCTCTTGATCAACCTATATAGATTTTAGGGAGTGACTAATATAAAATTTTCCAATCTGACCTCAGAGAACTACATAAAGTATTTGAAAAGCAAACTTTTTTTTTGTCTTACCTGAGTGAGCTGTATATAAGGCATTTATTTTCCAATAATGATGACTAACTCAGAGCAAATTTCACTATCGTTGTACAAAGCCTATTATAAAGTCAGATTCCTTTGTGATCAGTTTGACACCCAGATACCTTGTATTCCGCCAATGACACCACCCCTTTTCCTGAATGGAGCACATATAATTAGTGCTGAGAATACATATTTAATCTTGGAATATATAGTAAATCCCTTCTCCTCGAAAAACTCATTCCCCTTACTAATAAAGTATTTCCTTTAAGGTAATTCCAACATATTTATCTTCTGTACCAAATTTTCTGATACTTCTGGTAATGTATATAAAATAGCAATGGGACATTGCCACTGTGACACTTACTTAGCATATGAGAAATGACATTTCCAAATGTGGGAACTGAGCCGAACAGGAGGAGGATTTCTGGCTTCTGTAGTCATGCTCTCTGGTCACTTCCAGACTTTTAGGTTTGAGGATCATAAAGCCAATTGAAAGACTGGAAAATAAAGGATTTTTTTACTTCAGTGTCAGTGTCAAGGGGAGAAATATAAGAAGCAAAAAAGTAGGGACTTAATTAAGCTTGAAAATGGGGTCAACTACCTTTTTGACTAATGCTTAAAATAATCCAAAAATCATTTTGATGTAATTTTTAGAAATCTGTTTGAAGGGAGAAGTTACAACATGGAAGGAAAGGCCGGCCTTCCTTTCCTGTCGTCCGTAGTGTAAAATTCTGTGGCTTCCCCCACTCTCTCAAACCAGGATATTTCATATTTTAATATCACTTTTATGTTCCTCTCTCTGACTGGGTTATTTCACCTCTCCGCTTTTCCTTACTAACTCTATTCATGCAGAACTATGCTCACTTATTGTCCTTTTCAGAAACCCTCATGAACTATTCCATCCTGTGCCACATTCTTTGAAATTCTATTTTCTTTCATGTCAAGTGTATCTTTTGACCACCCTTTTTTCGTTAAAGTTGGTTTACTTAAGCAGATCCCAAGTCCATCAAGGGCAGGGGACATGAGTTTTTGTTTTTTTTTATGTCCGTTTGTATGTTTTTGCATCAGCAACAAGGAAAATCCTGACTTTAACTCCTTCATTCACTTATTGATCCATTCATGCTATTTTAAATCTTTATTGAGAACATACAATGGACTAGGTACTATATACAAGAAAAGAGAAAGGTTTTTCTGGACCAAGGCCTAGAGCATGCCAGCTTGTAGTGGTAAGAGTGGCCTGTTGAATGGCCCTTATTGTTTAGCACATAAGAAGATATAGGAATAAACTGAATTTCCTCCCATGGAGGGACTGGGGGACAATGATAATAATGCTGGGCAGTATAAGATGAGAGGATAGGTGATTGCCATTTTATGTGAGGTTGTCATGAAAGTCTTCGTTGTTACAATGACATTGAGTAGGACTTGAAATGTCTTGGGAAATAATACGATCAGCAGAAAAACCAGCAAGTACAAAATCTGTAACTTGAGAGCACTCCTGGGGTATATTTTTGGGGAAAAGAAAAGCCAGTGTAATTGGATCAGAGTCATCCACAGTTGAAGGTCAATACAAGGTCAAATGATGGTTGTGGTTGGAACTGGAACATTTGGTTTAGGACCTTCTGGGCTCCTGTCGTTACTGTGGTTTTCGTGGTGAGTAAGACGAAAAAACTGGGTTTCGAGCAGAGTAGTGGTGCTGTTGCCTTCGGTTTCAGAATATCGTCCTCATGCCAAGTAAATGTGGAAGTGAATGGTTCTCTGAGGATGGGTTGCAAAACACCTTTGTGCGTCTCCATGGACACCTAGAGCCCAGCCTGAATGGAATGGACTAATTGCTGATTTCTGCTTGATTACTGCCTCCTGGGCTGGGATTGGAGACCGGCCAAGGACAGCCTGTATTAGCTCACCCTCATTTTCACCGAATAATGTGCGTACCTGGTTTCTGTTGTGTGTTTGATGTTCAGCTTCCCCGTTCCAATTCCTGTATGAGTTCTCTCTCTGGATCGCACTCCCCCTAACGGCCACCCTCCGCTTGCTCTGCATTCTAGGCTACACGTAAGGTCTGCCCGGGATCTCAGTGTCTTACAGAGATTTTGGTAAAATTGCTTTATATTTCACTCTTTTCTTGATCCCCTCTTCCCGGGGGGGCACCAGGGAAGGCTCAGGAACAATCAGAGGAGTTGCATCATATATTACGTCTCTGATTATGAATCATTTTCCTTCAATGATGTTTTTTCACTTTCCCTACCATGAGCTCTCTCTCTCTCACTTTTTTTTTTTTTTCATGAAAAGGCTCATGTTTTTTTTTTTTTTTTTTTTTTTCTGAGTGATTCTTGCTGGCCCAGACATGACTTATTCCTAGGGTATAGTAAGTTGACTTTCTGTAACTCCGATATGGAATCTATGCAATTTTGTATAATTGTCAAGAAATATGTACACACACAAAGTATTTTGAAACAAGTCCATATGAAATGTTTATTTCAGATATGCTTTTTTGTGCACATGGAGGCAGAAAGCGTATTAGAAAATCATGGTAAGGGCAAATCTTGGTACTCCAGAGGACCCAACATAATTAGCCTAGTTACTTGAAGAAAGTTTCACAAACTGTACAAAAGGTTAAAAACAGCCTGACTGCATTTTCTTACCAGCCCAGGGGAGCTTTTGTCAAAATGCTTCCCCTTAACCCTGGTTTGCAAAAAGCTGTGGGGAACCGGAGCTCTACAACTTCTCCACACATTCGGTCTGCTTGCGCGGGAGGCCACCTGGCCTCAGTCAGCTGTCAGAGTTTCTTCTCTCACCGAAGTTACGTACAGCCGAAGAGACATCGGCATCCCGGGCATTTGCCATGGAGCACAATGCATGCAGGGTGGTTTTCCACATTTCTTTCAGTGTTGGTAGAGTACGTGAACAAACAGGGAGGGCATTTTCTTTTCTTTGGACTAACCTTGGCCGTTATAACGGAAGAAGCACAGGCAAGATTGTTGCTCAATAATTTTGGTGCATAAAGTTTTAGGGGAATAAATACATTTAAATATATGCATATATGAATACATATGTATGTATGTATGTGTGCATTCATGCGCAGCTCTGGGAGATGTAAGCTTTCATTTGAAGTTGTTTTTTGAAATTTCCCACTTTGAGTCTATGGCCAGACCACCCTGAGCACTCCCCATCTCGTCTGATCTCGTCAGCTAGGCAGGGTCGGGCCTCATTAGTACTTGGATGGGAGACATTTCCCACTTTGAGATAAATTCACGTGAAATATCTGCAGTGCAGTAAATTATCCCGTTTGTTAATCTCTCAAGCTCACGTGTTGACTGTTTTTAGTGAATGTGTGTAAATTTAGTGAATGTATATAAGTTAAAATCTCTGGGAAATTCTACATATACTTTTGTTTTCCCGCTCTTATGGGAACCTAGTTCATTGTGACTTCTCAAAACCACAGAGACATTTTCTAAATATTACTGTATAGAAATAGATACTGCCACGTCTTTTCCCCCAAAGTTTCTATCCTTAGAAAACACTTGAATGTCTACCCCTGTAGAGAAAAGAACACATAACCATGACCGCCTTAGGACCAGCGATCTACCCTTCAGCTCTTCTTTACCAGCGACACCGCTTCGGAGTGACAAGTAGGCAAGAGCACAGAGGCTTCTCATGTGGCCAATTCCAGAAGCTTCTCTGTGTTCCCTTAACATTTTCACATTCTCTGAAGCCGTGACTTTGACCAGCACATCCAGTGCCCTTGATAAGAGGTGCACAGGTTATATATTCCTTGTAGAATCCTCACTCCCCACGACACAATGGTTTTGAAAAATGAGGAGGAATATAAACTCCCTCTGATAAGAAATCCTTTCAGAGACAAACAGTCAAAGGGAAGAAACTTGTCAAATAAGTGTGAGCTTTGACTGCAAAAAGCATCGTTTATTGTTCTGGCAGATTCAAAAAAATGCCCTAAAAGAACTTTCAGAGACATAACAGTGTTTTCTGAGATGCGAGTCAACTCTCCTGTAGTTTTCTTCTGAATAAGAAAGAGAAAGAAGGAAATGGGGGAAAGAAAGAAGAGAAAAGAAAGTAAAAAGACACTTCTTGCTGCTTCCCTATTATTTTCCATTCACGAGTGAGCGTGAATTTTTAGTCTATTTTATAGCTCATGTAGAAGCGTAGACGGGGAGACAAGTGGAATGTGCACTGATGACAGAAGGAAGAGCACACACAGAGTTTCTATGTTACCTGGAACCTCAGCTGTCCTGTCATTAAGGATGACCAGACTATAAGTGGGCTGGGCCAGCTGTCTCCAGAAAAACACACTAAAATAGTAAATCAGAGCCCTGGGTGGAAATAGATGGCAGGTTGGATTTCGGGCAAGTTGAGAGGCATTTGAAAGAGAGGTATTTACCGAATGTGGGCCAACCCTAGTGAAACCCATGGGATTGTGCAGTCTCCTAGGCCAGCTGAGAATAAGACACCATCATCACCTTTGGTTTAAAGGAGCAAGTGTTGGAACAGGTACCCCAAAATGGAAGGGGCTCCCTGAGAAGAACTGGGACGTTCCAGTGATGCCAAAGGAATCTTGAAGGAGGAAAATGTGTACGTAGGTATCTATCACCAGCCTCCCTCTGTGCCTTTTCTCCAATTTCCTGCTCTGCTGTCCTTCCTGAAAGACAGTGGGGATTATCGACACTGTATTGACCAGCATCCCAGGGCACAGAGTGGTAAAGAAATGTAGAAATTTGGATTTCAACTAAGGGACAAGTGGAAGACATTGAGCAGAGCTAGAAATAGTGACAAGGAGCAGAGAAGAGAAAAATATGTCAGAAACGTTTTGCAGCCCTGGCTGGTGTAGCTCAGTGGATTGAGTGCAGGCTGCGAACCAAAGCATCGCAGGTTTGATTCCCAGTCAGGGCACATACCTGGGTTGCAGGCCACAGCCCCCAACAACTGCACATTGATGTTTCTCTCTTTCTCTCTCTTTCTCCCTCCCTTCCCTCTCTAAAAAATAAATAAATAAAATATTTTAAGAAAAGAAAAGTAACATTTTGCGGAGAAAAATAGTGAATCCCAGAATACCTTGCTTCCTGGGTTTTACAGTTACTGTTGCTGAAGGCACTTTCTAGAACATCCCTGTTTTGGTATTGCCAGGGCCCTCTCGGAATGGTTGTCCTAGCAAGTTGTGGAAACAGGCCTTCTTTCTAAATTTCAAAATTAAAGACAGAGTCTAAAGTGTTTTAAGATCACATGTTCATTAGACAGGGTTTTAGAGGATTGTTTCAGTTTTTCTTGCTGGGCAGAAAATTAACCCAACACGTGGAGGGTTTAAACAACATGAGTTTATCATTTGTCGTGAATCCATGAGTTGACTGGTCTGCTGCGTGGCTCCACTCCAGGGGGTGAGCTGAGGTCAGTCACATGGTTTTGTCAGCTGTGGGCTCCACTGAGGATGGAAACTGGGCATGGTTTCTCCTCTCTGGTCTCTCGCTGTGTGGTCTCGGCCTTCAGTGCTCCAGCTTGAGTCGTATCACAGAATATCGATGGGTCTTTAAAAAGGAACATTCTGAGAAGACATGCTGTAGTATGTAGGTGTCTATGAAGCCTCTGTTCACATCCTTTCTGATAATGTCCTTGGAGATGGGTGCTAAGGAGCACACTCAGAATCGATGCAGGAGGGACTCCACAGGGGCCACTGCTCACTGTGGGCCTTCAAGCTAAGGGGCTCCCCAAAGCATGCTTTTTCACATGACATGATTTATTTCTATTGCAACTTTTTAGGAATGCCCATCACATGAATTTGCACTGGATCTGCAAAAGCAGAAAGAGAAAGATTGAATTCTTGTGTTCACGTTCTTCTCTGAGAAGGAGGTGGGCCCTTCCAGGGAAGCACTAGGGTCGAATCAATCAGGAAATGTTTGGAGAAATCTAGAGATTGAGCCACAAACTCAGTTGGGGGTTCGGATGATGGAACAATTTGATTTATTTTTCTTGAGGAAAGAGTAGCTCTTTGTAAGTACAGAAGGAATAAAATCAGGACATTCTAGCAGTGAGGAAAAGCATGGTGACATGTTTCAGATGTGCTGGAGGAACTGTGGGAGGCTCTTCCAGGCTACTGCACCAATTTCGAAGAGAGATCTGTAGCTGAACAAGAGTCAGTCCAGTGTTGCCCCTGCATCATGTTAGAGAAAGACACACCAGATGTCCAGTGACTGAGGACAGAGCAGACATGGTGTTGCCATCGGCAGAGAGGGAAAGTCCATCCAGATTCATCACACAGACAGGGGCCCGCCAGGTGGGAGCCAGGCGTGCAGGTGTGGTGTTCACAGTGAAGAGGGGTCAGATCGTTGTGAGGAGGAGCCCCTGTCATGACAGAAAGTGCTGGATCCGAGGCCCAAGGGATCCGAGATAAAGGAGCAGTGCTGTGACAATCTGGATATAAATCATGCCTACAGAACTGACGAGGGGCTTGTCCGCCTCTTTTGAATGTCACCAAAACTTAGGTTCCCCATCGTTAATTTGAGCCAATGATAGCTCAGAGTGTTGCTGTAATAATCATGGAACAGGTATTGTGTTGTGGCTCGGATCTCACCTCTCCTGCAGAGCTTTCCGGGATGACTCAGTCTAATGGCATCCCCCACCCCCGTTCTCTCCCACACACGTACTGTCATTTGGCCCCGTGGAAGACGTGTGTCTTCACCGTACAAATCACTGCCTGAAATTAATCTTGCTGAAGTTATGTCTAGTTGTTTATTATTGTTTGCTTTTCTAGAGTAGAAGGTAGGGACAGTGGGACCAGTGTTCCTTGTCTTGCTCTTTGTATCCCGGCACCTAGATGAGTGAGCATTTGGCATAACAGTGGTGACACATAAGCACCTGCCGCACTGATGGATGATTTTCCCCGTTAGCTGCCAAATTAGCTAATGACAAGGAGACACGGAGCCATAGTGAATTACTCGTGTTGTTCAGTGAAATGGGGACGGTGTGCTGTGCATCAGAGTTTGGGAAACTTTCCCCACGAAGGCCAGGTAGTGAATATTTTAGGCTTTGAGAGCTTCCTGGTTTTTGTTTCAACTATTCTGCGTTATAGCATGACTGTTCCAATTAAACATTATTTGCAAAAACAGACAGCGGGCACACACAGTTTGTCAGTCCTGTTATGGAGTGTGGAAATTACGCCCTGACATTTGTGCTCGAGCCAGAAATATTGACTCATGTTCAGATGCAGCGGTAGTGGCACTGAGTCTGCACGTGGTGAATCATCGTTGTCCTTACTCTCGCTGCCTTACTCCAAACAGTTAAATTATATATAAAGTTTTTTTTAACTGAATGTATTAGGGTAGCATTGGCTAATAAAATTACATAAAACTGGATGTACACATAAAGTTTAAATGACTGATTTTGTGAAGTACATTTTACGTCTCATAAAGAAGAGTGACACTTGTTTTAATAAGTAAAGCACTCCGAACAAGTTGCAGCTACAAATGACACTGAAACCACCGACCTTCATGCATCCCTCTCTTCCTGTTGCCTGTGATCCCACCTTAGCTACCAAGACAGTTTTCCATGTGTTTTTCTCTAGGTGTTGCAGTTTAGGGGAATTATTTCAAGTAATATGTAAATCGTGGCTTTATAATCACAGCTTCAAAGGAGCTTCAACAGTATGTCATCCACTCAGCCTGTGCAATTTTTCCTTCACAAAATTAATTATTGTGCATCAATTTCTTTGTCTTCCTCTACATTGTTTCACGTTAAAAAAAGTCCAAGCCTAGTAATGTCACAGAACAATAGGGAGTTATCGAGAGACTTATCCCCCTCAGTAAAGAACGCGCCCCACCAGTACTCCAGCCATAGTTGCCAACTTCTGCTCGACTCTGTGAAAATAATGCAGGAGACATAATAATTGAAAAATCTCCAACCACAGCTGTTTTGGGTTTGTTCCTGGTCATTCAAGTGTTATACTATATTACAATTTTAATGCCTGATAGAAATAGTAGTCAAATATTGTCTTATCATTGAGTAAGATTATTGATTTAATAAAACTTAGGTTAATGTGTATACGTTGAAAACCCTTGCTTCAAAATTTTACTGTTTCCAAAACCTTATGCAGGTAAAATTTCACCCTTCTTCAGAGAGACTTTCTTCATCTTGGTGATTGATGACTGTGGGCTTGGATGCCACTCTGTCACACTGCTAAATGTTATCTTTGATACCAGCAGGCATATTTTTTATTTACACATTATAAATGTGGCTTTTATTTTCTGAAGTTCAAGGAATATGTCATTTGATCCTATATATTATTCATATTTGAATGAGGAAATATTCTCTAGGTTTGATCTTCAGGAAGATTGATTGTTTTTACTGAAAACCTGTTGTTTTGCCAAATAATTTTTTCATAGGTCCATTAAATAGTCCATTAAATGGCAATAATTCATATGCAATTCTGTCAGGATTTAAATCTGCCAGATGGTTTATAGCACAGTTGACTTCAGACATTTACAATGTTATTCGTAAACATTTGTCACCTTAAATCTTGTCACGAATCTCTTCTGAGCAGGTACTTTGCTCTGTGGGGAACCAGTGAGTTACCTGGTCCTATTCTTTACTGGCTCCGTCTATAAGCACATTTGTTTTCCCTGAACAGGTTTGCAGGGTAAGTCCGAAGTCCTTATGAATACACTGCCATCCATTCTTTAAGCTGGCTTTATCCCACTTATAATACAATAACTATGGGCCCAAGAAGGCAGATATATGAGTAATAAAATTAGATTTTTTAAAAAAAGAGTAATACCCCATTGTTAATAAAAGGCTTTGCATAACAAACGCTAAATCCTTTATATAAAAACATGTCGATTAAGGAAAGACACATTTTTACCTATGGAGCAGTCCATCACAATGTACCTGACGTCAGCTAATTACACTCTCAGAATCTGAGGTTACTCTCAGGTCAGGTAAACATTCAGCATTTCATTACCTGAAATTCAGCGTCTGTGATAGCACATGTATTTAGTATGCAAGTTGGCACTGTCCAAGAAATGAAGTGAAATGAATTCTAATGAAAAATGCATATTTGCGGCTTACAAATGAACAGCCAGGCAATTCACTAGGTTGGAGCACGGTTTTGTTGGAGTCCTAGGAACCTGCGTCCCAGACGTTAACGGGCGTGGTGCTCCATCGCGTTAAAAGTGACGGCACACAGAACATGTGTAACCGGTCCGGCCGTAGTCTAAGAGTGTCTCCCAAATTGATGTATTTTCTGACAAACATTGTACATGTCTATTTAGGAAATTTTTCATGAACGAATAGAGTGTGTACCTGCAAGAGGCTTAGAGACATGTGCGTGAAGAGATAAGCAATGAAAACTTTGTCTGCCCTCTGTGTACCAGGTAGCTTTTGTTCAGGAAAATTGCATCCCTAATCCTCCAGGTTCCCCAGACAGGACATAGAATATGCATATCGGCTGATAAAATAATCATACATTTTAATATTTTATAGATGCATACAAATAAATACTGCATAATTGAATATTTTAATAAACTTCTGCAAACATTTTTATGTTCAATATTTAGCACAGGTTTTCTAATTAAAAGTTTTAAAATGCTAAGCTTAGATTTTTTTAAAAAAACTTCCAAACTATTGAAGTTTCTTCTGAGGTGTGGACTCTCCCATTTGGCTGTGCATTTACTATTACATGTTCTGCAGGTTTGACACCATGGCTGATGCAAGACTTTAGAGGTTAGAGTTCTCCAGACAGACGTTTCCCATTCTTCCTCCTCAGTGGGCAGCCTGGGTGTTTTCATTACTCTTCCTCTGGAAGAGCAGGGAGAGGTGTGCTTCCCCACTGTGTCCCAAAGCTGTGCACCTCTTCTATACGTGGGAACGTTTTTGAAGAAGAAAGAAATAGTCAGTTCATCTCATTATAGTTTCTTTCCATGTTGCCCAGATGAAAAAGCAATGTTATTGACAGGGGTGCCAGTAGAAGTAGTTACAATATTTACCTGTAACACAACTACTACTGAATTAGAAATAACACTGACTGGAAAAAATGCTGTAATGTGTGTAGCTCAAACAACCAGGCATAAATTCATGGGTTCAGCACAACACCACTAAATACTGATGACTATGGAAACCTGTACATTCACAGCAAGTTTATGGGCTTTTTGGTTTTTGTGGTTTGTTTGTTTGGGGACTTTTATTTTGATGGGATAGATAGATACTAAATTCCAGGGCTAGAACTCAGGCATAATCTCTCCACTTCTTCCCTTTTTAATAACTTGATTAATAACTTGTAGATTAATAACTTGATAGTACTTTGCCTGACCTCTCTATACATCTCTCTTAGTTGTTAAAACATCATAGATCTGTAAACTTTTGATATACTGATAATTTATAAGGTGTAGGCTTAATTGACATTGTTGCTAAGTTGAACTTCAGAGTAATTATTTTGCAATCACAAGTATAATTCAGTGAAATGATTCCCAATGTTGAAATTACTCTTCTGAACTATTTTGCTACTAGTCTTTTTATTTTTCTAGGGGACACTGAGAATATAAAGTCTTCAAAGATAAATTATTTATGATTAAGTAAAATGTGAAGTAGACAAAAATAATCTTAGAAATTTGACAAAATTAAGTAAACAAAATTATTTTACAATTTTATTTTGCATTTTATCCAGCTTTATTGGAATATTATTGACATGTCATATTTGTAAGTTAAGATATATGATATGATGATTAGATACACACATATGTTGCAAAATGATCATCATAATAGCATTTATTAATATCTCTGCTTTATGTGGGATCACTTTTAAAGTAAGTTACTAGCCCTGACTTGTGTGGCTCAGTGGATTGAGTGCTGGCCTGCAAACCAAAGGGTCACCAGGTCGATTCCCAGTGAGGGTACATGCCTGGGTTGCAGGCCAGGTCCCCAGTAGGGGGCGTACGAAAGGCAACAACACATTGATATTTTTCTGCCTCTCTTCCTCCCTCCTTTCCCCTCTCTCTAAAAATAAATAAATAAAATCTTAAAAAAATAAAATAAGTTATTAGAAGTATAGTTCAATATACTCCATTTAGTTCAGTGTTGAATTCTTACAATTAAATGACTTATCAAGCCATGGATAACAATCCCCTACTAAATCATAAAGCAAATAAAAAATGATTAAAACTTTCTCTGCATGGCAGATATCAAAATGTGTCCTTTGTGCCTAAAATATGTATACATGTGTGTGCGTACAAAGCAGTTCCAAAGACCAAACAATAAACTGATCCTGTGACGTGCTGTCCACCCTTATATCCAGACCCATTGTCACGCTTAATGCTCAAAGTCCACTCACTTAGAAAGGTTCTAGAAGCATGTTGCCAATTTCAAGTGCTGCAGCACTGGACATAGAAAGTTATGTAAGCTTTAAAAAAGGGAGGTGTATCACATTTGATTCAAATTCTTTTGTGTGGTAAGCAAATTTTCAGAACTCATAAAACAGATAATACAGTAAAGGGCTATCATACAATATACTGTAACTTGCCCTGTAATCTTAAATCAGATACAAGGAACTATTGTAAAAAGTCTATACAGTAATTAAATATTTATGTGAACATCTATATGTTACTGAAAGCAACATTATTAAATTCTTTGAATAATTCACATCTTCAGATAGAAGAATGTGAAAATCATGTTGGGATATAAACAAATAGGCATATTTTACACAACCTGCACATAACAGATGTATTTTTATTTACTCTCTATCTCCACGGAAGAATAAGATACTTCCTGTTTTCCCTGTTACCTAATGAATTTAGTTTTGCTGTTTTTCTCTTATTATTGTGGCATGTTGCTTGGGAGTTTATTTTGTACTGAAACAGAGTTCATTTGAATTTATAATCTCCTAGGCCTAAGAATTACAGTTTTCCTGGGAAGAATTTACAACACATGCGTACCCACACTCCCATCGGTCTGTATTTTACAGGAAGAGAGAGAAACAGATGTTTAGATGTCCGGGCCCTGCCTACAGGGTGCGCAGCTCCATGATACTGTCACCAATTGTATGGCACTCAATTAATTGAAAGGAGAATGTGATTAGGAAAGTCATTTTCATTCTCTCAATTTTCAGTTTCCTTTGTGGGTGAGTTGTTCTGTTGCCTTATCCATTTTGAGACACTTTTTTTATGTTCAGGAGGAAAATAAAGTAGATTTAAACTATTTTAGAAGCTTTCTCAAAAAGGGAAAGAAAAACAAATGTGTTATTCACAGGAAAATATTTTTGTAATGAACCCTCTTTTATCTGGAAGAAAAGATTTTCTGAAAGCAACACCCGCCCTTCCACCAACCTCATCTAATGGCCCTTCAGCACCTCAGGGGCTTGCCTAACTGCCGGTGGCCTGGGATTCGCCTGTGTGTCCGTGGAGGTTCCCGCCAGGGAACAAACAGAAATAGTTTGCTTGGTTAGTCAAGAAGCAACACTGCCCATCTCGATCGACTCCATGTAACTCATCAAGTCACAGTCCAAACACCCTTTCCCCTGATGGTTCCTGCTGACCTTGAATCTGGGTCGGCGCTCTATCCTGTGCTTCCGAATTACATGGAACTTGTCCTGTTGTAACCGTTCTGACAATACATTATAAGAACTCACTTGCCAACACTTTATTAGACACTAAATGTCATGAAAAGGCTGTTTTGGGTCATAAAGCACTGGAGTTAAGCTCAACTTGGACATGAAATAGTCGCCGAATACATGCTTCCCAGAAAAGAAAGAACGAAAAGGGAATGAAGGGCTGTCTAAACCGTTTGGAACACTTCAGGTACTTACATGTTTTAGATTTTTTCCTTTTTGGTTTGTTTCTGTTTTATTTTCCAAATTAGCAGAACTTTGAAACATTGAAAAAAGAAGAGATTTGGAGAACGTAAATTTTTTTCAGTGACATGTGAAGAAATGTATTCTGAAGTACATCGAATTCAGCAGTCAGATATATTCTGGGTTTGACCTCTGGTTTCAGGTCTTACTTTAGATGATAGAGATTCCTAGTTCATAGGATTATTTTTGAGAATAAATGAGATAATCCATGTAAAATATTGGTTAAAATCCCTAACAATAGATAAACAGTAAACACATGTGAGGTCTTTTTAAATTAAAAAAATATTTTAAACTTTTAAGACAACTGTCTATCACGGCAGACCCAGCAGTGTGAATGGAAAGGGCACCATTTAGTAATAATTACACTGACATTGTTTATCTAAGAAACCTCACTTCTCCATTTTTCACGTCGCAATGGTGAACAACTGAACTGAGGGTGAACTCAGAATAATAAATACTCCGTAATTTATCTTTAGAGGGTCAAGTTACAGAGGAATAAATTCTGAGGAGTAATCTGTTCTTGGAGTTCTGAACTTATTAATAACCTAAACAAAGCAACTGAAAATCCTCTTGTCAGTTTTGCAGATGATCCTAAATTAGACAAGCTTGTTAATGACTCTGAAAGTGAAAAGTTCAATTTTAAATGAAGTCGACAAATTGTAAAAGAGTCTTTTTTCTTAAACTTAAATAAATAATATATTCATAAAAGCATTTTTTAGGACCAGAAAGCTGAACAAACACCAAATATAGGAAAGGAAAAAGTACAGAAGAAAGAAAAATAAAAGACAAAGTTATGAGGAAGCAGAATCATTGTGAGTTGACAATTTGTTTTTTTTATGGGAAAATACAGCATTTTTAAAATGAAGTTTAAATGTGTGTTGAATACACATCTTTTCCAGGAATGTTTACATCATTAATTTTAATTTGCTTAGTTCCATCAGCACTGCCTGACTCAGTGGATCTGAAAATGTTAATACTTTCTCCTTCCTTAGCAGCTGAGAAAGACCCATGAATTGTATACATCCCTCCTCGTTTAGATTACCCAGTCTTTCTAACAATGACTTCACCTGCTGAAATCGTACTATTTCTCCCTCCATTCTGTGTAATGTACTCCTGTAATACAGGGTCTGGCAGAAGTAAGGCCTGCTGGAGTGTGGCTGGGGGGGTCATGAATGTCTTGCACGAGGTGGACAGCAATTTGAAGATGTTACCTAAAGTGTCATATGGTGTGCTTGAGTGTGATATTGTTATGTTACAGATTTACGTGCTTATGACTTTGTAATAAAAGAGTTTGTAAGAAAAAAGGGGCGTTATTTGTGCTAGACCAAATATTATCCACACACTCATTGAAGAAACCTTTTCATCATTTCCTGTATTTGTTTATCTCTTGAATGAATATTAGGCTCATTTGGCTGTATTATGACACAGCTGTTATAGAGAGGCTAGGATTTAAGGCCAGTTTCTAGTGATAGCAGATTTACTGTGTTTTCTGACAGGTCGAAGCTCTCAGTTATAGGTTATCCATGGTATCACACAACTTTCTAAAGAACATTTTGGGACTTTGGAAGATGTTATTGTCCTTACAATAATTGAGGTGACTATTAGCAGATCAGGAGGGTGCCCAGGTCTAGTAGGGTTGTGATTATTTTTTGCATGGTTCAGTTGCAGCAACCTCATTTTAAATACCCTGCTGAGCATTCTCTATGTGAAACCCCCCTTCAAATTGTGAACTTAGAACCTAACGCTTTTTGACATAGCAGCATAGATATTTTTTTATGTTTTCAAGATACACTAAATTTCTGAAGAATATGATCATTATGTACATTGAGGGACATTATGTTTGCTTTTGTTCAGAACTTCTAAGAGTGGCTCATCATTTCATTAAATCGTATTGCCAAGAGCAACACCCCTACAGTACTGTGGTGTAAGAGTTATACTGGTGGCACACCCTAGCCCGTCTGCATTTGTAGTCGCTGCATTCATGATGCATGCAGCAGCCTCCTTCATTCTGTTTTCTAGTTAACCCAGCTAGTGAAACATGTATTATTTTATAATGAAGTATTTTTATTTCATATATAATAGTTATATACTTATATTTTTAGGTTTTGGGGGTGTTTGTGTAGGTCATATCATCTTTGATTTCCTAAAAGTTCAGAGTCGTATAGAGTTCTACTGTGATAAGAGATCCTGCCGAGACCTAGTGCTGAAGGTAGGCTCAGACACTGCTGTCGTTAGTGGGCTGATTCCCAGAGGCCCCAGTCACCACGTCCATCATTGCATATCTATGGTCACATAGGGCATCTGCTCTTGGAAGACGGGCCTTACACAGGAGCCGCAGGTCCCTGGGGCTTCGGGGGATATGGGTGTGTTGGAGGTTGTTTCTGTTATCCGGGATGAGGTTCGCGCTACTGCACAGAAGCAGAAGGAACTTTAGGTGGGTGAGTTGCCACGTTCTGGGCCACAAACTAAATGTCAAAATAAGAATTGTTTATTGTTGGCTGTATTTGTTTACCTTTTCCAGATCCAAGGACTTGAGTAAAGCTTAAGAAAGTCTTAACTGTGCTGGAATACGATAAGAAGGGACTATTTGCAGGCTTGGGGCAGCTGGTTAGGGGAGGAAGCGTTCCCGCAATTCTAGTTTTAATTGTGACATTTTCAAAGGTGAGTCTCAGAGAACAGGAAGGAACAATGAGGTTCATTTTTCAGTACTACTTGTTTGGAATTACTCCCTCCATTTGCAACATTAAGGAGTCTGCTTTGAAAGTCTTAAGGGAGTTAGCCAAAATACCATACACCTCCCAAGCTAATAAATTCAGTGCAAACAGCCCATTCTTCTAAATCTGCCCTGTACGGGCAGAGAGGACACTCTGTCCTTTCTCTCTATCAGTAGGTTCTTTTCTTCTGTCAGACTTTTAGACAGTGGTGCTGCAGTTTCCTGGTGTTGGTCTTATTTTCTCCCCTCGACGTATCCTCATCATTGGAAATCTTATTCACACGCACGAATTTTTCTATGACCTAAACACTGAGAAGTCCTACATGTAAACACATCATTATTGAGTTCTAATCTGTTTTTTTAATTTTCCATTGGGCAGTTTTTCATCTAGCTTTATCAAACCTACTCCCAAATGAACGTATTTTTAATGACCCACTTGGTAGCTTTCTCATTCTCCCAAACGTCGTCGCGTTCTGCAGAGTGTGTCTAGGTTAGGGAAAGAGTGATTCATTCCACTTTATCCGGGTGTTGATCTCTGAGTTACTTCCCTCTTTTAGAGTGAATCACCGGATGCTGTGGATTTACCTCCTAAACAGCTCTGTGGTTGCTACTTGCTCTCCACCCCCATGCCACTGTCACTACTCTGCATGGACGTGACAATACATTCATAACTTGTGTCCTGCTTTCTCACTGACTCTCCTCTCTGCCCTCCTTGTGTGACTGCTAAAACAGGACCTGACAGATGACCCAATAAAAAACAAAACTATGATCGTTTCTGGTGAAGTAATAATAGGGCTGCGCATTTTAGCCATCCCGCTGTTGAGAGGTGAGCTACATTGTCCCCTTGAAGCAGGAATCTGTGACACCTTGGCCACTAGGACAAGAAAATAATACTCTGCCAGGCCCCAGGTCCCAGAGGGCAGACACATTTGGATTTAGATCAGCTGTCCTTCTGGAAAAATTCATGGCTTTATAATTTCTCAGACCCTAGTAATGTACTTAAAAACAAGAATTTTTAGAGCATTTTTAGGCTCACCGAAAGTGAAGAGAACTGTACAGAGATTGTCAGTATAACCCCTGTGTCCTCCTGTGCATAGTTCCCCCCACATCATCAGTATCCCCCACCCCTTCTTCCCACTTTCCTCCCCGAACTGCATCATCCCCAGTGTATTGCCTAGATATGCCGGTGTTTACTGACATGTTTCTTTTCCTCTGAGGCAGGAGTGCTTTGGGGAGCTGGAGGGGAGGTGGAGGGGAGCGGCACACTTCTACCAGCTGGGACCCGGCTCTGCTTCAGACAGGCAGAGGAGCCCTCTGTTACCGGGACCTCCCTAGGAGGGTGTCATAATGCTGTCTCTTCCCTTCCCCCAGTCAGAGGCAAGAGGACTTTTTTCTCAGATTATCCTGAGAACCTTATTGGGTTCCTGAAAGTGGGGTATACAAAGGTGGGGGTCCCTTCAATTCTGCAGCCTGAAGGAATTTCTCACTTTAACACTGGCCTGTCCACAACCCTTCTCAATTCATCAAAGTCAGTATTGATGGGTTCCCAGCAGTCGATGGCTCCCGTAGCTTCTGCTCTGAGTTAGCAGCTCTTGGCTGTGACTCTGGGTGGGTGCAATTTACTACCTCATTTGGGGTACAGTTTTGAGTGACAGTTTGCTCTGCGATCTTTGTTCTTTGAGGATTTCAGAGAGATTTTGATACTCAGTTTTTTCACCTTTCTTTTGTTTTAATGGTGGGAGTGATGGCTCCCAAGCACTTTGCATGAGAAAGCTGAAGCCAAAAGTTCAAAAATCATTTGCTAATTTAAAAACAATTTTTGTATTGCCAACAAACTTAATAATTCATACATATTCATCAGGCAAACAAGAATTAAGGGAAAAGCTATGTCAACTAACCCCCACAAAAAAGCTAAATTTGCTGTTTTCTTTGATGATATCCTAGCTTTTCTGCCAGCCCCCTTCCCGAATTGTAGAATAACTTAACTTTTTTGTCACTCCTCTGATCCAGCCACCCTGTTCTCTTCCTGTTCCACTTCCAGAAGCCAGAAGTGAGGGGGAAAAACACTACAGTCTGAAGAGAAATGACTGAGATGATTAAATAGACAGGCAGGGCAGCCTGTGGGGAAAGATGAAAAGACTTAAATTCTTCCTTTTGAAAATGAACATTAATAACATGGATCTGAGGTTCCAACGCCATGAGACTAAATGAAAGGGTGGGTGCTTTGATTCCTACAAGTCTTCAAGGAGAATAGAGATTGTAATCTTTATGACATAATATATAGTGTCTCTAAAGTGGAGAACAGGACCCAATCTATTTATCCCCTTTGATGAATTATGGCTTTAGGAAGTTTGCTTCCCTCTTCTTCATCATGGTCTTCTTGACCTTACTCTTCAAAACCATTTCATGAGCATAACTAGGCTTCCTAACTAGGTTTCTTCTAACATAGGGAGTAATTGACAGGAAACCAGAGGAGATTATCTAAGTGGTTATAATTCCAATGGTAAATGATGTATTGACCTGCTCTTCAACAGATTGGTGTTCTTAAATTTGATTAGCCTATGGCAGGCTGTTAGGATCTAACAAACCCTTCAATCATGGGGACAAAGAGGCTTGAATCTGAGGTCATTGTCTCTAAGACCCTTAAAGGCAGTAGTATATGCCACCCAAGGAAATCTGAGTATGTACATAATGTAGGACTTGTAGATATGAGCTATATTCTTCGCTATCGCCTTACATGGGTTATTGGGTGCTGATAGAGACGTACTAACCTTGGCATATTAGCAGTGTCCACAATACAACACAACTAACTTAGCAAAATCTGATCAGCTAAATGGATAATTAATGTAATCATTACTATGGGCACTAATTAAAATGAAAATTAATTTCATGACCTGGTATACGAAAACATCTAATCATATAAATTATGACTGTTACAGGAAAGTCTTCACCTTAGAAAGATGCCACATCTTGAAAAGAAAGGGAATAAGCCACTTCATAAAAATTATTCTTCATAGCCATCTGGTTATTGTCCATGAATCTAAATTAAACATGTTATAGAACTTTGGATGACAATGTCAGAGTTAACAATGATATAATGTTAATATTTAAAATTCAAACCATTTAAAATAAAGTGGACAGCCAGCTAAATTATATCCTGTATTAAAACACTAAACTTTTATCACTTGCAGTTAAAATTTTAAAACATATTTAATAATTCTCTACTAATTCTTCAAAGTTATTAGTTTCTAAGTGAATATAAGGCAATCCAAGATAGAAGGCAGAAATGTAAGGTCAGACTAATATACATGATATGCAAATATGTAAAAATTTGCATACATATGTAAAGTCATGTTTGTATTTTGGCTGCAGTGGGGAATGAGAGGGTATGTCCAGTCCAAGAATGGACTCAGAAAGACCAAGTGGAAGGTTCTTACACTGTTTCTGACAGAAGTGACGTTGGCTGGGCTGGGTGGTGGTGGTAGTCAATGGAGGAAAAAGCAGAACTGTGAAATATTCAGTAGGTAGAATCCAGAAGCATGTAGGTTCTCGTTGGTTGCAGATTGTAAGGAGTTCATTTCCAGATAATTCCTACGACATACTCGTAAGACACACAGGCAAAAGGGCGCATGGCCTAGGTATTTGGAGGGGAGACTGGGGAGTGACTTTGAGAGTCAGCAACACCCAGAGGGAAATTGGGAGTCATCGCAATGGGCATTTACATCGTCAGGAGAACCCAGAGAGTGATACGGAAAGCACATCTGGAACAGAACCATCTGCATCACCAGCATTTAAAGGCGGGATTGGGAGGAGCGAAAAGGCCTGAGAAGGAATTGTCACAGAACTCAAGGAGCATCAGTTGAGTGTCACGTTTGCTTATCTGGAGAGGGCCCAGGAATCCTTCAAGTATTGACCTAGGTGAGAATTGCATTTCTTTTCTTTCTTTCCTTTTTTTGTGTGTTTGATGATGACATACTGGTTTTGTTTATTCTTTTTATACATACACTGGCATTTGTAGCCATGAAGTTACTTCTTACCCAGCTTGGGTGTATTTTTCATCCATTGAATGTTTGAAAGGCCTTTTAGTCGAACCAGTCTTTCAAGCCTCTGTTCCCACTATTACATTAATACATTCTGGCTGCGTTCCTGCCTTGTTACAAGTAAAAGTAATTATACTGTATTAGAAGTCATAATATTTTTACAAGTAACCAAGAGATTAGAAATGTCTGCACCAAAGCAATCATCAGCAGCAAAGCAAACAATTCAGTTATGTCCATCTTTGGCGTAATGGGAATCACAAGTGAGAAGAAAATGGGAAAGATCATTACACAGCTCTGCAGACTCTTCTTTGGCTTTTCATGAAATATTTCTCCTTCGGGAAAGCCCCAGGATACTGAGGGGGACCAGCCGCACAGAGAAATAATAAACCTTTTGTAATTCTTGGAGTGGATTTTTCCCGGCAGAGGAAGCATACTTTAATATGCATTAGGAATAGCCATGCAGAGAGGAGAGTACAAGAAATGCCAGTGCATTCGGGGAGGGCAGTCTGGTTTTGCACAGGCTTAAGTGGATCCAAAGGGCTTCCATCTGTTTCTGACCACATCTGCTATGCCGTTCCTTCATGAGATTCACATGCAAACTCCTTACACAATAGCAATTAAATTACTAGTCCTCGCTTCTGTTTTTTCTTCTCTCTTTTTAATGCTTCTGTTGGTAAGATGGGATGGATGGAGATGGACTGTGAGGGTTGACCTGTAGATCCATTTCTGCACTTTTCAGGGAAACCTGTCTTTAGAAAACCCACATTTGCCTCCACCACCCACTCCCTGGACTGTCAGTCCTGAGTTTCCAGAGCTTTGTAGACAGTTCAAGACACCTCCACCTTCTCCCCTTTCTATGTACCGTAGAGATTCATCCTTCCTTGTTCATCAATCACCAATCTTGCAAATGCTTTCTGTAGAACATTTAGTGGGCTGATGCTCCCTCTACCATTTTGATTATTCTTTCCTTCCTCCTTTTATCTCTCACTTCCTCTCTTCACCTCCCTGCCTCTTTATTTCTTCTCTTGCTTTCCTTTCCTCTTCTGCCCTTCTATTCCCATCCCCCCTCTTACCTCCTCCTTCCTCCTCCTTCTGGTTTATTCTCCACTGATGGCTCATTCGCAGATTCTTGGGAGTAAACAGAAATAAATCAGATGGCCAACTTTTTATCTTTGAACATCCAATTTATTCTTAAAAGCTTCACCGTAGAACTTATTATTTCTGTACTTTTAATATTATAATACAAAGAGAGTAATCATGAACTTGTGTATGTAGAAAGATGGTACCAAGCAAAAGTGCTGGACTTCTTCAATATTGGGTGAAGTGATATACTATGAAAATAAATGACTATATACTGCTATATTCCCTTCGATTTCTTTCTTGTATTCCCTTTTTCTTCATCTCCAGAAGTTTCCATGTTACTATTTCTTCCTTGTTATTGCTTTTTCTCAGCCACACTTACCAGACGTTGCTCTCCTACTTATTGTGCAAATCCAACCCACTTGATTTTGAATTCCTTTAGGAGGAGACATAGGTGCTGAGTGTCATTTTTATGTTCAAGTGCATTAGCCATGTTCAAGATGACCAGCATATATTCTACTTATAATGTGACAGAAGTATTTAATGTGGTACAACAAAAAGATTGTTAACGTGGAATGAGAAACCTTGGATATCAGTGTTGAATATGCCATATATGTGACCCTGTGAATTTGAGCAAATTATTAACACTCCCCGCAGCTCATAATGGTTTTTAAAACGGGGCTTAGAACATGTCCTCACTGCTGTTATATTAAAGAGCTTTAGAAACCTTAAAAGTGCACGAAATGGACATTAATTAGAACCTGAGATAATTTTATATCAGCATTGCTTTTATTAAACAGATGAGCTTCCTACCATGTTCATAAGAAATAGTCCTTAAATGTTTAAAAATGAATTTGACAAACATTTCTTTGATAGGAATCTATTATTTAGATTTGAAAGTGCTTCCTGTAAGAGTGCTTGAGTAATTTAAATGATTTTCCTTTCATACACCGTGACAGGTCTGTAAATTGCTGTATTGATCCGCAGGAGTTCTATGTATGCTATAAGCTATTAGATCAGACAATATATACCTATAAATCTTGAGGGTATTTTTAAGAGAAACACAAAAACCTCTTTTATGTGTTTACTAATAGGATTGTTTTCTTGATTAATTAGGTCTCCGATATGTGGACTTGTTTTACTTGTGTGCTCTGCTTTTGAAATAGTAGCTGTTGTTGTTTTTTTTTCTCTTATGCAGATCAAACCATGTGTATAAAACAGTGGTGCAGAGAGGAAGGGCAGCAATATTTCAGCTCAATGGTTTTCAATTAATCAGCCCACGAGCAGGTGATATGAATTGGAAATTTATAGGTTCAAAGAATATCTGATGAGTTTTGACATAAGGCCTATTATCTACTAAATATTTTTAGCACCTAACTCAGATACCATGAAAGCAATTACTTATCATCCAAATCAAATATCCTGCACTTATTAACAACGAGTAGGGGAAATTTTTATGATGCTTTAACATCTCATAATATTTTTGCTAGGTGATTTATTACATGGGTGACAAGAGGAGAGCCTCAGGATAGTGACTTATTATGGCCAGTAAACTCTGAAGCCCAGTGGCACTATTACCCGGCAGTAATTTCGCTCCACCCCAGTGTGGTAAAATGCAAGGCCATATCCTGTGCTCATCCTTTACCCTTTCAGATGCAATTTTATCACCTGGCCAGGGGATCACAAACGTTTTCTAGAGCCCAGGGCACCAAACCAGGCCATGAAATAACTCCTTATGGGTCATATATGGTGAGATGTTTCTCAAGCATCTCATAACAGAATAGTCAAAAAGTAGAGGAACATTGCAACCATTATCTACGGAACTTCAAATAAAACGGTCGCCAGCTTAGAGTTGCTGATGAAGACTGCAGGCCCCTTCCCCTCGCTGGGGGAGGGCTTGTGGGGGAAGGGTGTGAGCTTTTCAGGTCTCAGCTGTGAACACCTCCAGCATTCAGTCGGCCATGCCTTCTGGGTAGCCTGTCCCTGAGGATATTCTCAGGGAAGTTTTGGAAGACACGTGTAGAAGGTGGCATAAAGTTCGTCATCCTGGGTCCTCAGGTGACTGCATGGCGGAGGCTCCTCTCAGTTTTATCCCCCACCTGTCTCATCGGGTGAGCGAGAAATTGACCAGACCGGGTTAAGCCATTCATTTGCTGTTGCCACCTGTCATAGAACCTGGCTTTACCCTAACTAACACAATCCCCCCAAAAACAAAGAATTAAAACAAAGTGTGAGCATGTGTCATGTCACAAGGCCATGACAATCGGCATTGTAGGTGGTGGCAAAACTCTGGACACAAAATCATGTCCTCCAGTAAGTCACATTACATCGATGTCATATTACAGGTTATTATGCATAGTAAGATAAATGGTCTGGAAAATAGATGTGCTATGTTTTTAATTAAGTATAGGTTATGTGCATGTGGATGTTGGCGTGTGTTTATGTGAGTGAGGTGGATCATGACTACACAGGGTGTGGGGCAGGGGGACAACTGACGTGATGGATACATTGAGCGTTTCACTAAAAATCTACAGCGTAAAGCAAGTTTCCAGTGGCTCATCAACGTTGGCGTTCTTTCACCCCCATTAATGTTCACGGGCGGTCACACAGAACAAGTAACGTGAACATGTTTTGTTTCTATTCACATGTGTATTGGCTTTCGGTAGTTGTGCTAGAATCCATTTTTTGGGGCAAAATTACACATTTTCTTAGTAAATATTATTTAAACCCTAACAAAATCTTAATAGGAAATACTGTTAAGATCCCAAAGTATATAGGTTAAGCTTCTGCAGATGAAAGAGACAATCTACCTGGACACAGGTGGCTTCCTTTGATTAAGAAAGATAATTAAACAACAACAATAATAATATCTCCTCTTCATTGCATAAACTGCATGTACCCATAAAATTGCAGCTTTATAGTTAGTGGAACATAATGTAACATATAATAAACCATGCCATGAATAGTGTGATTCTACATTAATACTTTTATTTATACCTTGTGGCACAGACATGCACATTTATTTCCATAAAATAAGTCAGCCATTAAAAATAGGGCTGTTTGCAACTGGTTTTACAATATCAATTTGCACATTACAGACAGCAAAAGGATATTTTGATTTAAAACACACAAATGGTATCGTCCCTCTGCAAATTAAAATCCTGCCTTTTCCTCTTACGTGCTGCACACATCTTTGCCTGCAGTTAGCGTATCTGCATAAACCAGCAATGTGGGCGGGGCCGCTGTGTCACCCAGGTGCCGTGCGACTCTTTAAAGGTGCTCACTCTGAATCTGGAATTGTTTAACAAGGTTTTTCAAGAAAGCACTTCAGAAAAACACTTGCAATTGTAATTTGAATATTTTACATTTGTAGATGACTTTTCATCTATTTTTTCTGTTTTTTTTAATCTGTCTTTACAAGTCCTTAGAAATATCTGTTTTTCACAGAGACTGGATTTGCCTCACATGATGCTAGGCAGAGGCTCCAAAAATGGTGTAGTAATGTTGCCCAGGGAATCGGCAGATGGCTATCATCTTATGTCACTAGTGTGTGCTCAAACTTAATAATTGTTACATCTGTTAGGTAGAACGCATCATTGTGCATTGTGGTGTGGGAGTGTGTGTATGTGTGTGTGGGGTGTGTGTCTGTGTGTCTCTCTGTGTGGGTGTGTGTTTGGGGGGGTGTGTATTCAAATGATCCTAGGGGCCTTCATCAGGGACCAGCAGGTGCTCCGATCCCTGTTCCTTTTTTTCGTATGCACTAATTTGAGAAAGTAGAATAGGAGGAGAGTGCAAACACAACAAAGAAAGCAATGTTTCAGTGTCACCAAACGCATATGTGCATTTTATCTCCTCAATACCGTGGAAGCCAGTAATGTCACAGAGTGAGAGCCATATAAACTTGGCACACGTGTTTTTTTCTGCCAAATTTAAAAGGACTTCAGAGAAATCTAAAACTCAGAAGAAACTAAAATTCTCTTTTGGGAGGGGAAAAATCGCTGTGGAGAAAGAAATTTGGACCTACGGGGAAGACTCACCAGCTGAGTTTTCACACTGAAAAGAAGCAGTGTCTCAGGAAATAACACAAACCTGCGCTCGAACCCAGCCTTCTGCAAGTACGTGCATAACCGAAGAGGGTTTCCTTCCTAAACTCCAGTGAGCAGGCAGGGTAACAGTGAATTTTGGACGTGTTTTGGGATCTATTGCAAAACCACAACAGGGTAGGAGAGATGAGGGCAGGGAGGATCTTCCGATCCCTGAAGATCAGAAGGCAGGCAGGTTGGGGCCAGGCGACTCCTGAGCAAGAGCAGTGATCCGAGAGTGAGTGGTAGTGGTGTAGACCTCCTCTGAGAATTAGGACCCTGGAGGTCTGGTCCCGGTATGGACCACCAAGGGAGAACGTTCACCTGGTTATGTCAGATCTGGTGCACCTGCAGAGAGGCAGCACAGTGGCCAAGGACAGCCCTGACAAATGGCAACCTGGGGACAGAAAAGTACAGCACAAGGCGAGAGTGTGGTGATTTTATGCAAGACTGTCCTCACCGAATGTCCTTGCCCCTGCAGGGCTTTTAGAAAAAGGAGGCAGATAGAGCACTAGGGTCACACATAGACAGACCTAGACGGACCAGAGAATTTATTGGCTGGTCTGGCCCTAAGTTCCGTAGTGAAAGAGGTCCCTAATAATAATTCATCTGGAAGCTGGATCTCTCTTGGAGCCACCTGAAGCTGGATCTCTCTTGGAGCCACCTGAAGTTTCTGGTCACCGAGAGGGAGAGAGGGACAGCAGACTGTGTTTGAAGCTGTTGGAGTGCCTGCTGAATTTAGTGTTCTCAACATGACGAGGCTAGGGTGTGTGTGAGCATAAGTATAACTTGGGAACTGAAGTTGTTGCTTATAGTAATGATGTCAAGGGACCTAATAAATGACTATAATAAATATTTAAAATCTGTGAACACACAAAACAAAACTTTCAAGAAATTATTTGCTCCGTGAAGATTTGTACAGTTTTCTAGCTCTTATTTTTGTTATTCTCTAAAGCAGGGAGTCTTGCCTGGTGAGAGTTCAGGGAGTCAGTATTGTGTCCTGGTTGTGGGAGGCAGGTATGTGAAGCAGGCATTTGATACCTACAGCCTAAAATATCTTTTGATATCCGTTTGTCTCTTTTATGTGGGCCATTAGCCAAACTACTTATTCATCATCTGAGAGTGTTAAGGGGGTTGGTGTAATCACTCAGTTTCGTTACACCGGGGAAAAAATAGAAACTGTGGCTTTAAGATTACAAATGGGGACTCCAGAGTGTTTAAAGACTGGAGTACTGCTGAGTAGTTTAATTATTAAATGTTTTTATTCATTAAAATTAATGATGCTTTATTAAGCTTAGGTGAAAATACAAAAACAAAAGAGCAAATTGAATAATACCAGTGAAAATTTATATCACTATTAAGATTCTCATCCATTGCGGTCCTAATGTGCAGGCAGACATGGGTTTATGGAGAGGATGCTAGATTTTCTCAGTCATGAAACTGACACATCGCCAAGGAAACCACAAAATTGTCTGTAGTGAAAAACAAAAATCATCGAAACCACTGGTCCTGATATTCTCGAGAATGCACCAGCCAGTCCATGGCTGTTGTGACTGAAGATAAATTAGTGTTTCTAGTGCATCATATCAGTTTTAAAAAGTAAGCAATGTATTTTATATATTTAAGAGAAACATCTCTAAATATCAAATCAAGTATTGTGAGCGAATTTACTTTTCTAAATTTCTAAAGGCCTTTTGTTTCAAAACCAGATTTTCTTTTAAGTTGAACAGTAATTTATGGCTTACTGCTGCGTAATTAGCTTAGAACTTGATTGTCTCCATCAAAATGAAAGGAAACAAGCTCCTAATTATAGGCTTAGGCCCACACTGGTGGGAACGTCAATACTTGTGCTGCAGGTCTCTCAGCTACTCCCAGACCATGCAGCCTGGCGCATGCACTCTGGAGCCGGGGCGAGGTCTCTGTCCATTCTCTGCAGACGACACATTGATTGCTGCTATGACATTAAAATGAGCTGATGAGACAGCTCCGGGGGAAAACATGCTCCAGTATCGTCAGTATTCTACCCTTGACTACAGCAACTCATCCTTTTTTAAGTTATATAGACTATTTAAGCCATTATTATTCATATTAATGTAATGTATTTGGACTTTAGAACCTCAATATTACAGGTTTCAAGACATATTAAATTATTTCATTGCAAACCTAGCAATGCATGTTAATATCCCTCTGATCCATTTTGTTACCTATAGATTATTGCCAATAAATATGTATTCATTTGTTTTAAACCCTATATATTGTGAGACTAATTAGTACCATAAACTCTCATTTGACTGAGGAAAGGGGAAATTGCTAGACACTGCAATTGACTGAGTGACAGATGTCACCAATGTGACAATGTCTGGTGTACCAATGGCAAATTTTACAAATGAACTAAGAAATGCAGTATTCATACCTAATATTTGAAGAGAAGGCAGAGTCCATTGGTATGTATAAAAGTAGGTAAATTTGGTAGCAGTAGCTTTGGAATGCTCTGATCTGAGGGTTATTTTCTTCCTTAATTAGGAAATGAAGTCATCATTTGATAGTGTCCTAGTAAAGTAATGCTTAAAGTTAGCGGGTTTGAATTTAACATGGATCCAGGCAATACAGTTACATATCTTTTGCCCAACCAAATATATCAGCCTGGCTGCAGGCACAGAAGAAGGTGTTTTACCTAGCAAACTTTTATCTTCCTCTAGATAATATGAAAAAAAGAGAGGGGGGAAGGAGTTTGATTGTGCACGCAGAGGTGTGATTAGAATGATAGGCCACACGATCAAACTTGGGCATGAAGAGATTGGAAGGTGTGAAAGTGGTAAGTGACGGTGTATTGATAATTGAATCCATGGGGTATTTTTGGGAAACAGAACAAGGAACTGTTGGAGTGGTGGATGTACAGAGGTGAACTGAGGGACAGTAGTGAGTTACTGTAGAGTGGACTATTGTGCAACTCAGATGATAGAAAAGTTCGAGTAATGTTACTAATATCATATTAGTATGTTTTAAGGCCAGGTTTATGGGTCATGGCTACCATTTCGAATCAGCATGGAAAATTTAGTATACTGGAAGTAGTAAGAGCGTTTTCAATGGAACATGTTTCCTACATAGGTCCCTGTGTGTGTGCCCATGCCTGTATCCCCCAGTCCTGATGTTGTCATACGTAAGGTTTAGTAACAGAACTGAAAGCCAGTTCTAGGTGTAACAATGAAATAGCTGAGGTAGGCTGGAGGGGACAAATCAAGACCAAGAAGCCAGGGTACTGGGGAAATGATAGCTCTAATATTCTTATTGAGACTTTGTTTTTCTAAGTATAGTCAGTCGGACCAAACAGTGATTATTATTCATTTAAAAATAAACATTTGACCTTATTTTGTTCTCCATGTATCTTTACTATAGTTTAATGTCTGTATTTATTATCTCTTTTCTCCTTTTTTTGGGGGGGAGGCATGTGAGTTGTTTTCTAATATAATTTACATGGTTACTTATTAATTAGCATTGTATCCTCCAGTATAAATATTTAAGATCATAATATTCTAAAATACTACCTTTATCAAATATGAATTGATGAAACCATGCTATGAATTATTTTTTAATTCTCATAGGATTTCCTCCTTAGATACATTAGTTATTTAGAATTCCATGGTGATGTTTGATTAATTAATTTTTATTTGTTACTTATATGTTCCTAGTGGTCTAGGAACATATTCTTTGGGGTAATAAGTATCTGGTATTTGGAGGGAGCTTTATGACTCTGTACTTTATGTACATAAGTATATGGATTCTCCAGTGTTTGAATTCAAGAATCTATATAGGAATGTCTGTCTGGAAAAAGTCCAGCCATTATTAATATAATGAGAATGGTTTGCACTACATCAATGTAACCAGGCAGCCAAGGAGACTGGACTGGAATGTGCATGCGTGAACAATGATGACTTCACTGTACTAGTCAGTAGGGGTGGTAGATGCCGTTGAGTGAGCATGTGGACTGTGTGGCTGTCACATTCAAAATGACTGAGCAATTAGAGCAATGAATCTGCATCACATTTTGTGTTGAGCCTGAACATTTCTCTGTGGAAACTATTTGGATAATTCAGAAGGTCACAGCTATAGGCAACTGGTGATTGGCAGCTTCATCACGACAACGTACCTACTCATACATCACTTCTCATGCAATTTTTTTGAAAAATATCAACTCACTCTGGTGAGTCAGCTCCCCTGCAGCCCAGATTCCACGCCCTTCCACTTCTGGCCTTTCCCAAAACTAGGACCACCGTCACCTCCAACGACCTCACAGACTGAGGAAAGTCAGACCCAGGGGCCACAGGAAACAAGAAAGTGCTACACGCACGAGCTGCTGGGAGGCGAGGCCAACATCAAGTGAGATCACTGTTTTCTTTTTTGTAGTTATATTTTCTCAGTAATAAAATACTTTTTGAGAGCAAAAAATATGAGAAAAAGGACAAATTCAAAGGTAAAAAAATCTGTTTTAGGCAAATATTATCCAAATAAAGCTAAGAGAACCACATCAATCAGAATGTATAAACTATGAGACAAAAGAACAGTGTTGGAAATAAACATACTAAATTAGGATACAACTCATCAAAAAAATGTGTGAATTCTACCTGACATGAATCTCATAAGGTAGCTTCAAAATGTATTAAGCAAACAATAGAATTAAAGAAAAATGAGTTAATATAACAAGATAGCAGGAGATTGCAATGTAATTTATTAGTGGGTCATTTGGAAGAACATTTGGAAGGGAAGAGATGTCAGACCATCAATGACATTCAGGAAAATACGACAGGGCAGCTGATGGCGACTGGGAGAACTGTGTGAGGTCCCAGAGTGCCTCCTCTGAAGGGGCCTGAGGACTCACTGTCCTATGTGTAATGTTTCTTGTGTCTTCTTTAGTAAATGTCTCTATTTTTCATATTATGTGGCTGGACACCTTCTGGATAGACCTCATATGTCTGTCAACGTTCTTCCAAATGACCCACTAATAAATTACATTGGAATCTCCTGCTAGTCTGTTATATTACTCATTTTTCTTTAATTCTATCAAAGTTTGCTTAATATGTTTTGAAGCTACCTTATGAGATTCATGTCAGGTAGGATTCACACATTTTTTTGATGAGTTGTATCCTAATTTAGTATGTTTATTTCCAACACTGTTCTTTTGTCTCATAGTTTATACATTCTGATTGATGTGGTTCTCTTAGCTTTATTTGGATAATATTTGCCTAAAACAGATTTTTTTTACCTTTGAATTTGTCCTTTTTCTTACATTTTTTGAACTCTCTCAAAAAGTATTTTATCACTGAGAAAATATAATTATAAAAAATCCCCCCCAAAACGGTCATCTCATTTGATGTTTGTTGGCCTTGCCTCCCAGCGGTTCGTGCGTGTAGCCCTTTCTTGTTTCCTGTGGTCCCTGGGTCTGACTTCCCTAAGTCTGTGAGGTTGTTGGAGGCAAAGGTGGCCCTTGTTGGGTTTTAAATGGTTATTTAAATGGTCTTTAATTAATTCTTTCTCATTATGTTATGATCTAAAACAGGTCGCTATGGTATCAATGTAAGCTATTCAAGTCAATTTTCTCATCCCTGCACTAGATGCAGTGATAAAATTCGTGCCTCCCACTTAGGGATGTCATCAGTATTGAACAAGTTGCTACATGCCAACTGCTTGCTTTAAGCAGTTTGCCCTGCCTAGTGTCTGTGTAGTGGGAACTCCAAGGTGAGGAGAGAGTGGTGCGGTCTGGGGTGTTTGGAAAACTCTCCGTTGTTACGTGTGTGTCTGCCACACCTAACAAACTCACGTACGGGTTGACGTTGATGTAGGTGAGGCTCTTCTCCTGGCCATGACCTGTAAAGTGCCTGGCGCAGTTCTTGGGGAATAGGAGCACCCTGCGCCTGCATCTTAAGTTCAGTGGTGCACTGGGGCGGGGGTGTTTTTTCAACCCCCTCCCCCGACTACTGTGGCTTTGGCGCATGAGAACAGTTTTCGGCTGAGGGACTAAAATAGGCTACCCTGCTGTTCCAAAGAACTTTTCCATGCTGCTAACAGGTTTTTACTGTTAAACACTTCCTCACATCCCAAGTACCTGAGGGGTTTTCATTTAAGTTCTTCATGTTTATTCATGCCCCGGCTCTCGTAAGCATAAGCTCCGAGTCTTTATCCTCCTAATGATTTACTTGATATTTAACCGAAGGGCTGGAAGCTCTGTGATTTTATGGGAATGGTAGAATTAAACTGCCTCCCACCACGTCCCCACAGGTAGGAGAGATAAAGACGCTCTTGGAGAACGTGTCTCAGGAGGATGCATTGTTTTGGCCTATGGAAACTAGCAGATAGGATCAGACTAATTGGGATTAAAATGCCCACTGCCACGTGATGGAGAAGGGCCGAGAGCACTTTCCCAGAGAGAAAAAACATACAGAGAGGATGAAAAATGCATACTCAGGTCATAAAAAGAAAGTTGATAAAATTCTAAGCACATTGGCAAAATTAAATAAAATATCACTTTTTATTATGAGCTTCTGTCTCTCTACAATTAAAATTTAAAATCTCTGCTAAGGTTACAGATTGAAATATTTTTCATCAGTGATTTCTCCTTCACTTTTTTTATGTGTTTTCACCAGGAATTTAGTTTAATTTTCATTCATATATTCTGATTAATCACATATTTATATCACCTATTAAATATAAATACTTAAGTAATGAGAGCTTCAATACTGATAATATATTCTATATTAATTGACCATTATGATGATTTAGGAAAAATCTAGATTGTTGAGGTTATTCAAAAAACTAAATATTATTTTTTTACAGTTGTAAATGTATTTTATGTAGGTGGCTCGATACTATGAGAATATACTATTCAAATGAGATGTTAAATAAAACAATGAAGTGAAAAACATTATTCAGCTACACATAAAAAGTGTTAAATTCTTAAGCTTAACAAAATGCATTTGCTTAACAATCCTTCCTAGCCTGAAAGACAAAGAAACCTCCAGTATGTTTTCTGTTTCCTTGATTTTCCTGGGTGCAAAACGCTCGTGTTAGAGTATCCGTCAGGACTATCATTCAATGCATAGACATTCTCTTTGCAGCGTGCTGCTCTTTTCCTCGTGAAAAACGCGAACACACACACGTCACGCACACTGGCACACTCCGCCAGTAATTACCCTGAATTCTACTACATTCCTATTAGCCGTCAGGGTCCGGCAGAGTAGAAGAGCTTTTAAATGTCAACTCAGTGCATACTTTTCATGCTGGTAATTATGGAAGTGCAGAATATTCTATTTATTCCTGTGAATTTCCCTTGTAAACACCTCACTTGGACTATTTAAAATTTTATGTTCTTAGGCATGTCTGGACCTTAGTTTCTCATATAAATCAAGTGGTCTTACTTTTCTTTCTAGATTGAAAAGTATCTGAACTTACTGTGATTTATACACAAATGCTCAAGAGATTTAACTTCATAAATATAATTAAGCATTTCTAATACCCTTTTTGGGAGGAGGCAGAGCTCTGCAGGTATTTTCACATTTCTGCACGGTAGGCTTATTGCACAAAGTAAACAGTTAGGTGATTAAAGAGCAAACATGCCTTGGAAGCAGGGAACAGTGGGTTTCTCCAGGGAGGCTTGAAGTAGCGTCTCCCAGACCCTTACCTACCTTAAGGGCAATGCAAACCCAGGCACCTCCCCTCTTGGGAGGATTTATGCATATTTCAGAGCTAAGGTCTGTTTCTCTCTGGAAGGAAGGAGGGACCGATGTGACTGCTTCTCTCAGTGGGCTGTGAATGTCATCATTTCAGAATTCCCCTCCCAGGGTCCAGCTCAGTGCACATATAGGGTGGCCTCAGGGTCCTGTCACATTGCCCCATGGTGACTGGGGCACAGGGCAGTGACAGTGACATGCTCTGTGAGCAATAAACAATCTGCTTTTTGATCCAGAGACCTCGTGGGCTCTGTCAGGAGGGGTAAATAAGTACCCATATAAAAACAGCACTACTGCATAAAAATGACTCTATAATGTCTTCAGTGTCTTTTCTCAGGTTAAAAATTGTGAATTTTGTGCTCAGTCTCTGCAGAAAATCCTTGAGCAGCCTTGTGCATTGTCCCCACTCACTTGATGTCCCAATTTCAGTGAACACGCACAAGAGTCAAGATCATAATTTAAACTGACGTCGATTTGCGCCATTTCCAAATAAATTTTGGAAACAGTAAGTGTGCTTATCACAAAAAACTGATATTTAAAATGTATTATTTATATCAGTCTGTACCGACTTTTAAATCCTCTGCCTTCAACTAAGAAACACACGAGAGGTTTCTTTCTCTCCTTTTGTCTCTAACAAAACCCAATTCCATCAGCATCCCAGAAACATTTTAACTAAGAAAGGCCATGGGCTGTAGACTAAACAACCAACACAGGGGAGCATCAGCAGGTAAGTGGAAAACAACCTCGTTAACATTCTAACTCATGGGCTTTACTGAAAATGTCATCTGAATGTAATATTAGATTGCAACACACCTTTTGATGAACTCAACTGTATTCACGGTATTTGAAAATTTCAGTGGTGCTTTTTTTCCCTCCGCATAAGCTAAGCATGTTCTTTTTGCTAGAAATAAACCAAACACTTTTGGGAAAAAAAATTAAGATACATTCTTCCAAGTTCTCTCAAGTTGAGGAGTTTGGTGGAGCCGAGTTGATAATATTTGGATATTTTGAGTGTGTGCATTTTGCTACCTGGACCCTCCCTATCTTAAAAAGAAACACGAGTCCCAAGCAGTGAAATCATTTGACAGTAGATCCATGACAGTCGGGAGAAATGAACACAATTTAAATATAAAATTCTTAGGTATTAGTTTTTTCTTGACAATTTACAAATCGAAAATAGATAGTAAGATATTTGAGAACACACAAACAAGCACACATACCAGGCCCACATGTCTCTCTCTGCGATGCTCACTACAGTCCACGAGTACAGGGTGTACTGGACACAATCAGGGCGCAGCTTGGTACCTGCTCATGAAAGCAACAATAAATCATAAACTGTATTTTCATATAAAATTAGAAAGACAATTTACAGTCAATAATAGAAAAATTCCATTTCTCCGGGTAATTATATTCACCATCTTTATAAAATAAAACTTCAGAAAAATTATTCTTGTCAAAGTTTCTTTTTTTCCCCTCCACTCTGGTGACTTGCTAACAACTAACATTGTTATTTTCCTTCATCTAATTTAATAAGGAACATTAATCATCCATTAGTTGGCTCTTTAGCTTAATGTTATTTGCTCTAGTCCACAAATAAGACAGCTATGGCTTGAAGTTGTTAGCATTGGAATTCTATTAGGATATAGCATTTATCTTGTCCCTTCATATTAGTTCAGCTAATTGCATTTGATTTTTTATTATTCTATTTAATGAAAAATATACACTGTTATATGTAGGGCCAGCCCTAGGCAAAATAGTTAAGCAAATTAATGTCTTCAGTTTCTCCCTATTCATTGCTCTTCTCTCAGATTTAGGAAGAATCACGCAAAGTTGCTAAATAAAATGATTAATTACAATGCTGGTGTTCAAGCCTCATTGCAAGTCAACAGCCTGAGAGTTTGGGGTAGCTGAACCTACCAGAAGACTGACAGGTTTGTAAAGTGATTGAGCACAAATATTTAATAACCCAGATAAACTATTTTCTCATAATCTGATTCAACACAAAACGTCATGCGCATACCAGTGTATGTGAAGACAAAGGTAACGGCAGGGATGAATTAAATGGTTTCTGACATGAATTTGATAGGCAAGCTGACTCTGAGAAAGTGAGTTATCCATGAATGGCAGTACAGTAGAACAGGAGCACTGGGGGCCCTGCTGTGAGAGCATTAAAATGCAGCGTTGCATTGTCACGACAGAAAGGATGTTCAGAGGCTGAAAACAGTGCAAAAGCAGGAACTCTGGCAGGGAATCAAGCATCAAGACACGTTTTGCTGGAGAGTTTGTTGGGGGGCGGAGGGTGAGGGTTGGGGGTTGTCTCTTTTTATATGGGCTCTAATCCTATTCCTGAGGGCTTTATTCTCATGACTGGATCTCCCAAATACTCGATGTCTAAATACCAGCACACTGGGCATTAGACTTCAAGACGGACATTTTTGGGAAACACAGATGTTCCGTCCACAGCACCCAGAAAATAACTGTCTTGCCTCCTGCATAAATGAGAGGGCAGAAAATAAATCCCAGGGCCTGCACATGACAGGGGAGGGCGTTGTCTTATGGTAGATGCTCACATAAAAATGCATTCTCCAGTTTTGAGTTTCTTACCTAGTTTTGCTTTCAAAAAGTTTACTTTATGAGAACGTGTTTCCACTAACTGCTACCAGAGATTGGATTTTCCTGTTTTACGAGAAGTATGCCTGCCTGGAGTGCCCCTCAGGTGGTGTCCTACCTGGGACTCCCTGGCTTTGGATCCTGGCTGAGAAGAGTACTGGAGCCAGCACTTTCTTCTGGGAATGTTTTCTAAATGCATGCCAGGCGCCGTCCAACAGTCTGTCTCAGTGGATGTCCTGGTCTCGTAGGGAAATCACGGAATCGTCAGGGCTCCAGCATTTCCTTTTTGACAACGACACCTTCACACATCCAAGCAAACAGAGCCCTTGACCTTCCCTCTAGGCTGTAGTCTGTGTGCTGTGTGAAGGCCCTGGGTCCCTTTTCTCAGATTAAAAAACTGATGGGAATTCTTTTACTCTGTATTTGTTTCTTTACACTCTCATTTTTCTCTGCTGCTTTTCACTGAGTAAACTTTGATTTCCAAAGTGTTAGAGATGGAAATACCTTCTAGCACCATCCTAGCTTGTCACAGTGCAATGCTCACTTCTAATAAAATTTAGCTGTTTAGTGTTATGTAGTTTAATGCCTCTGATTCTGCAGATTCATTTAGGCGACAATTGCTTTTCCAGTTTTATATGCACACATACCTGTAAGTGTGTATAAATAATTAAATATTATTTTGTTTACACATATGATATATCATTCATCTTTCAACTACTTTCTCTGGGTAGGATTTTATTATTAAAAATTTCTTTGATTTTAATGCTGTAAAGTATGATGCTCAAAGTAGAATAAGTAAAAAACAAAAAAAATCTAAGGTAGTAAGAGGGTCAACATTAATTTTATTTTTATTTAACTTTCTTCAGAAATGCCTTCCATCTTCTGATGCAGTTTTTGTCAACCTCCTTTTCCTGGCCACTCCAAGAAGTAGCTTCTTTAGACAGTGTTTCCAAACTGTACCCCACGGTTCTGCCCGGGAATGCTGTTTACGGTGTGTGTGTGGGCCCTTTGGAGGAGCAGAAGCCACCAGAATAGCTCAGGTTTCCCGACGTTCCCAAAACAATTTCCTCTTGCTCGTGGCCAATTTTATCCCTGTGCACGCATGTCCCTGGGACTTTCAGGACTAACCCCCAAGAAAGATGGCTGTTATGCTTCAGACGTTTCCACTCATTGTCTTCTTGGCAATTGTCTTGTTCTAAAAATTGGTGTTGGGTGTCCCACCAGAGTTAACGGAACATTCACAGTAAATACAACTCACCCCGTTTCACTGTAATCCAAAGAAATCAAATGTTAGAAACACATGACTGAAGATACAATGTAACCGAAAGCCCCAACAACACGTCCACTCTCTAGGCACCGAGGGAAAAAGTACAGACAGAAATGTGTGCACACATATGATACTTTATGTTCATAAAAGTTCAATGATATCATTTATACAATTTCACCCTAGTCCTCCTGTATGTCTCTTGCCTATCCTGTTAACCGGAGGTTTTTTTTATGTATAAGTTTGTAAGAGTAATTTAAAGGGATAGTGATCCTTCCTAGTCATATTTCCCAAGCACATTTATAAAATTTGACAGTGCGGAGAAATGTGGGGTCCCTTTTACTTAAATATAATTAAGGTAATCAATCTATTTCTGTGGAACTGCTTGCTATTCATTATTGTGTTTTGCTCTTCCAGTTCACAATCGGGTAATTATTGATCTACATGGTAGTCTGCATGGTCTAATTTCGCACCTTTGAATGTTTAATGTAGCTGAAAATCATTTTGGTTGATGATGCAGGGGTGGGAATGTCTAGTCCCGTGGTCTGTGGTCCGTAGGACTTGGTGGCCAGGTAAGCAGGACAGAATCCGCTGTGATAGTGTGAGGTTCCACTGCGCTCACAGCTGCATGTGGACAGTTAACCTGCCAGAGTCTCTTCATCAAGAAATATTCTGCTGTACGTGTATTTGTGTTTGTTCTCTCATAAAGCCATGCACTCTTTTGGTGTTTCCTTCCCAAATATTTATCAGTTACCTTTCGTGGATATAAGGTGTGGTAGGTAATAGAAATACAGACTGAATCAAATGTAGCAATGCCCGTCATGGTGTACGTAGTCAGTCAGGGGCTAGCTCCATCTGATGCTGACTTCTTAAATACGGTACAGTATACAGGTCAAGGAGTATTAAAACATAATATTTATAGTGGACATTTAACACAAAAATTTGGGTTGTGGCCTTTTATGATAATAGCACATTACTTAAATATGTATCAGAGTAATATGTTTCATAAATCCAGAAGCTCAAAGAACCTATTTATTGTGATTGTCAAAATATCCCAATAGGCATTTTCAAGATTATTTTAGATTTTTTTCCTTCCCATAGAAATGTTCTTCAAGTATCATTTGATCTCAATATTATATACACATGTCCTTAAATATACCTGTGTAAGAATCTCCACAAGTTCAATTAATTTTTCTGGAACATAATCTATTTTAATATTAGTCATATGTTTCCAAATTTCAGACACTCTTAATTTTTATTTATTGTGCTAAGAATTCATAATATTCAGTTGTTTTAGTCATAAGTATTATTTATTTTGAAAAGGAAACTTTAAGAAAACAATAATTTATTGTGGCACGTGTGTGTGTTGTGTATGTATATTTGGACACAAAATAAAAGGGAAAATGTGAAAAACCTCATAGTAATAGGTTCATAATGTCAGTCCATGAAACCAAGGGCAACATCAGGACTCATTTTGGCTGGTGAGATTCCAAGATGCGTTTTACAATAGCTTGTATGTGGGTTTGATCTTATTGCAAGCCCAGTAGATAGATTGCTCTATTTCTGAATTTCTATCTTTAGAAAGGAATGACTTTGCAAATGTATGCTGTTAGGGTGACATTAAAGTGGTGGAGAGGGTCACTAATGCCTATAATGGGTGGATACTTTCGTAATCCAGCAGAATTTACAAATTCATGAGCTAGCATTCAGGACCAGCAAGGCGGTCGTTTGTCATTCAGGCGACCGACGCATGTTTGGGGGAAGCAATCTCGCCGAATCTCAGTTGCATCATTATTAAGTAGCACTTTCTATCTACTCCCTGTGGTGAGAATTAATGAGACTAAATCACCTCCTCAAATTTTAGAAAGAGATGACATGTCATAAACCCCCGCTGTACAGCTTAGAAGGAGGAAACTATTGACAGGTATACTGTGGAAGAAAACAATATTTAGCTGCAGACAAGGCCGTAGTCCAAGCCTGTAAGTGCCCCAATCCGGAAACCCGCATCCAGACGAAAACCGGACACAACCGGCGCTCCGAGCCCTCACCCCCGCCCCTCCTCGGGCCCTCCTTCAGTCCCTATTCGCCACCTTCGGACCGAAGCGACTTGTCATCTAACAACGCGGATGAGTGCAGCCTTAGGGAGCACGGACTGCACGGAACCTACCACTATGGTTTCCATCCTCCGTGCAGTTGTGGGTCGTTCATTCTCATCATTGTCTAATTGTCCCTGGGGTAAACAATGATCATTTATTTGCCTTTTACCCTATCGATGGGCACGTGTTATTTCCTTTGAAGGTCCATTACAGGAAGCGCTGCTGTGAGAATCTTGCCATGTTACTTTTGGTAAATGTATGAATGCATTTCTGTTGGGAATACGTGCGGGGATGGAAATACTGGATCGTAGGGTTTGTTCTTGCTTAGTGTTAGCGGATGATGCCAAACGGTTTCCCAAATGGCTTTCCCAGTTCACACTCCCACCCGCAGTGAACTGGGCCTGCGCTTGCCTGTCCCTCTCAGCAAGGTTGGGTATTTTCCCACCATCAGTTTTGGGCACCTTCTTGCTTTTTTTCCCCCTTTGTAGAGGGAAACATTATGTGTTGGCCTCCTTGGTTCCCCATCTAAAATGTAAGCTCCGCGAGAGCAGGTGTTTTCTGTTGAGTTAATTCCCACATACAGCCCTTGAACAGTGACTCCCATCTGGCGTGCACACAAGAATGGCTGTTGACTGAATGAGTAACTGTTCACTATTTCACTTGTTTTTATGTATGCAGAAAGACTGGGGGGATCTACAGGATGTCTCCATTAATGCATTTTTCCCACTGACTTCCCTTTCATTAGCCTCCAAAATATGGTAAGAAACACTGTGCACATATGTCCCCAGGTGAACTACCAGCAGCTTCCTTATGACCGGTGTGTCACACTCACTCGGTCGTACCATTACGGGTACTTAAGAAATCTGGGAAGAAGATTAATATATAATATACTGGGGCAGTTCGTTGATGTAAAAGTGTTCACATATTTAAAAGTTTACTATTGTACATTGAGGAAAATTTCAAATGATGATAATATTATTTTAAATTTATATCCTTAGTATGTTCAATTTTCTTTGAAAGAGCTAGTCATTTCCTGGCCTCTTTTCTCTCTGCTAGAGTCATTGCATGAAGTGATTGAGTTATATCTCTCAGGGCCTTGAGTTTAAAGTGACTGTCCTGTTTCTTACCTCTAGAAGACATCAAGTCTAAAGTTTGACAGCTAGCATGCCCCAGAGTCTCACTCAGTGGTTTGAGTCTGTTCTTGTCAAGCCTGAGAATCATGCATTTGGGAGCTGAGGCAGGGAGCTGTATGTAGGTCTGAACACCAGCCTCGAGAAGAGCTAAGCCACTGTAACTTTCATAGGTTATTATTGGACCAATTTATCAAGTCAAATTCGGGATACAGAGAACTAAGAACTCTCATTAGAATATAATTCCCTTTGCACATGGGAAATCACCTTGTTGGATCTCAAGTGAAAAACAAACAAAAAATCTTACATCACAGCTTAGGCCACAGTTGGATTTGTTTTTACAAAAACTTACATATTGGTAATTGTCCTAAAAATAAATAAAAAGAAAAGTCGAACCCTAGGTTGACTCAAGGGGAAACACTACTCACTTCCCATTTCTGGCACGGCCCTCCTCTACCCTCCTGGTGCCGAAATTGGGTGCTCAGACCAAAGCCTGGGCATTGTGTACAGACGGTGGCTAGGAAAGATTTTATTAAAATAATAGTGGAAAGTCCTTTAGGTTGACTAAAGCATTGTGTTACAAAATAGGAATTATCTTTATTTGTATTATGACTTCAACTCTCATTTCCAGAAAGGGGAAAAAAAAAGAGTATTTGTGTAGTTGCTTAGCTGCAATGATAGCAGGGAGGCGCCTTAGGGACCCAAAAGAAATTGGATTTTATTTTGGCTTTTGCTGGGTAGTAGTCATCCCAACCTCCAGACTCTTCACCTCTCTGGGCTTTTGCTCTTCTGATCATGAAGGTCCCAGACAGTCTGCGGAAAGGTCTGGAGGAGGATGGAGGTATGACGAGCACAAGAGAGGGATGGGAAGCTTAGGGGAGAGGAAGAGTCTCTCAGCTTGTATTATTTAATGAGGGCAGTGGAAACGGGCACAGGAATATTGGGAGGATGCAGGGTAGGAGGATGAAGAGGACAGGAGGACAGGGAAGGGAGGCCATAGAGCAAGGGGAGAGAATTACACAGGAATTTAGGATCTTCTGGAAACGCTTCCAGGCCTGTAACCTACAGCAATTATCTCACACATGCCCCCTCCTCTGATACAAGCAGGGGAGTGTTTGAAGCAAATAACCAGAGGAAGGCTTTAAGAACCAGGTCTTGGTTGTATTTCTGTAGATATTTTAATAACATTAATAACTTTTATGAGACACAGTAAAAGACACTACAGCTAGAATGGCATCGTTAAATGCTTAGCAGACTGGAAGGCCAGCCCTGTTATTGCTGTCCATTAACTCAACAGCAACAGATGAAGGCCATACCCACCACGCCAAAACAATCGTTTTAGCGGACATCATTAAAATAATAATTAAATGATATATCAAGAACACCCACGACTTTAATGCTGTCCAGTCAGACGGTTGCATCCATACTTTTTCCTGCTGGGCTGCTCTCTCCCCTGCTTCTCTGCTGATCCCACGGACGTCCCTTGCAGCTCTCTTGCCGTAGCGTCCTCCTCTTCCCTCTGCTCTGTGTAAGAGTCTGCAAAATGCTTTCTCAGTTCTAGGCTCTGTCTTGGGCTGATCAGGGCTATGAAGTACTTTAGTCTGACCCCTTGGATTTAAATTCAGTGCATGCTGACAATACCCATTGACAGCTAATTAAAGATGGCTATTCACACTCAAAGAGTTATGAAAGGAATAAGAGTTTTCTACACCAGCCTTTTCCACAACTGACTATAAGTCAAATAAAAATTAAGGGAATACTATATTGTCAGAAAATGTGCACTCGTTTTCCTAAGTAAAAAGGTAAGGGTACTTTACTCTTGCATGACAATGGTGTGAGCTAACTTCCCTTTCCCACTGTAGTTTTGAATTTAGCAGTCCATGTATTCTCTTACAAGCCTATTTCTTAAGTAATATTTCTTAAGATGTTGTTTGCATATTTCAACACTGCTTATTATTTATTACCCATTCCTTGTACTGCATGTAAGCAGAACAGACTCTCCACAGAAGTATGCTGAATAAACCAATGTAATGCCACTACACATGTACAGCTATCCCGGATAGCAGTATCCCAAGTACACTAGAATAGTGTCCCAACGGCAGAGTTGTTTAAAATCAGGAAACCCTCCTTGCTTATTGTTTCTAATATTTTAAAAATTGGTCACGAGCCCTGGCTGGTATCGTTCAGTGGACTGAGTGAAGGCTATGAACCAAATGGTCGCCAGTTTGATTCCCAGTCAGGGCACATGCCTGGGCTGCAGGCCAGGTCCCCAGTGGAGGGCACGTGAGAAGCAACCATACACTGATATTTCTTTCCCTCTCTTTCTCTTTCCCTTCCCTTCTCTCTGGAAATAAATACATGAAATCTTTAAAAAAATAAATAAAAATTGGCCACAAGTTAGCTAAAATGATGCTATTATTCGAGTGGAAATTTGTTATGTAGCACCGAAGATTCATAACAAGGCAATGCTTTACCCTAGAGATACAAAGACTCGACAATACAATATATTTTTAAATTAAAACTAGAATCATATTTAATTACAGTAGAAACCTAACCAACTAGAAGAAATGCATGACCACTGTACTTGAGCAACAATAAAAAAAGTGCAAAAAAAAAAAAAAAAAACGGATTAATCCTGTCAAGGAGGAAGAGAAAAAGGAAGCATTATTTCTCATCCCAGAGGTGTATACATTCTACCTTCCCACACAAAGCACTCCATGAAGGATCTGAGTATCTTACAAGAAAATCTGAAATAGAAAGAAAAAGTTATCTCTGGTTTCTTAATGGCTCAAGCTTGTGGACTTCCCAGGAAGTAGAGGAGGGTGGTTGAGCCGTGAGGCCATTTGAATCAGAGCAGCTGGGGGACCCAGGAGAGGCCCTGAGCTTTATATCCAGCCTTGGGCCAAATTAGAGTAGCACAGATTTATTTGGAATGTCTTAAGCTCTAAAGTTGGGCAACCTTTGTTCAACTCCAGAGAGGACCATATTTTATTTTGAGCCTAACAAATTAAAGATCGACCTGAACCATCTGGGCCTGTAATAAGAACAAATAGCAAAAGCGTGGTTAGTAAATACCATAGTGTAGTTAAAGGGACATCACAAACATAGCTGTCTACAAATGCTGTAATTTACAGGCATTTTCTGATTCCTCTGAAGATAAATTTAATGTATTCCCCTAGCCCTTTATTTTGGGTAAGTTTTCTTTCACTTTATTCCCAAGGAGTACAGAATAGTTAAAGTTCTGTACATAAAACTCAGGACTCCAATGCATTGTGAGTAACCATGAAATTCTCATAAATTTGCTCCATGTAATTTTCTCTTCTAGATTTATTTAACAAAAGTTATTCAAGTGAATTATAAAATTGGCATTTCTCGTTTATTCATTGTCTATGAGATTAGCTTGGAAGGAGTGAAAAAAAAAAAAAAAGAGAAACCAATTACAGGCATTTCCCACAAGGCAACACTAACCACATGAAATATTTCCAGAAAGACTACCTATTTTAAATTGTACCATAGAGTCACATTTTAATTTTATTGTCTCTTTTTACACTAGCAGTATTTTATTTCATTATTGTACTTCTACATCAAATATTTCATTCTTATTGGCCAGGAAAATGCTTTTGTGACAACAGCGTGCTGATAATGAGCAACTTGTGTTTCCTGAGAAACTATCTCTGCATCTCGGTTTTGCTTCTGGTTCTGACTCAGGTCCATCATTCTTTAAGGCTTCAGAGAACAAATTATTTTATGTATTTTATTTTTATCTAAGAATCACTACTACTGATTTACCATGTTGAGATAAAAATATTTTGAAGTCATAATAAACTGACTTTAAAATGCCTCTCCTAATGATTGGTTGCAGTAGACAAACTCTGAAAGGAAAAGAAAGGATTTAGTTTGGGAGGACTTTTGTACAAAGTTGGACAATATGTCTTTATGCAGGAATTTATGAACATTGTTTGCAGAAATCAGGTATGTTCTTAATCACTCAAATCACCCCATATAAGACTTCACATTTTAGAAATATCTCATGGGCCACATGCTTTTTCCATCTATCTTTTAAAATATACTTATTCCAATTAAACCTACCTTTCTTCTTCATCACTAGTTGAGAGATTTTTTAATCTAAAAATATTCATATATTAAATGTTTTCTTTTTATTTTACAACCGTAATTCCTTCCTTAACTCTACCTTCTTCTTAAACAGTCAGTGTAGCCAGTCCTTTATAAAGATTTTAACATAAGCTCCAAGGAATCATTTATTATTCCTCTTATTCACCCTACCAATTATAATCTTCACCTGCTGCTCTGTCCTCAATGAAAATGATTTGGTCTTTGCCTTCTCATATCTGAACCATCTATATCAATGACCCTAATCCTTGCTATTGATTAAGATAATCAATGATCATTGAGTCCTAGCCATTTGTGACATAATTTCACATGGATCTTTAAAAATGCATATCTCTGTATAAGTCCCCTAACAATGTATCTGATAGAATTATACAGCTGTGATTGAAAGAAAACTCTACTAAAATGACTTTTAAGTATACAACATCATGAGACAAAAATGGAAGCAGAAGCCATGGAAGGCCATCATCTCTGTCTGGTATTGTCATTGGGGACCAGATTTCCCCTGCCTTTACAGTTCTTCATGTTCTGCAGCTTACTTTCATGAGGGGAACACATCCCATGGCTGATGAACCTTGGCCTTTGTATCACCAAGCCAGAAAGCTGAAGCATCCTTCCCCTTATGAGATTTTATCTTTTATTCTCTTGAAGGGAAGAACCTACTAGGGACAGCTGCATGTGTCTGATTGGCAGAATTGGGTCACATGGTCCCCCTTCATTGAGGATAGCTCCATTGGCTTCCTGTTTTTTATAACCAAGAAGGTCAGGGATGCAGTGGGCTGGTAATAGGCTGGATATTCATTCAACAGCATAGCTACACACAGCCTCACACAATCTATCTTCTAACCTATTTTGTCATCTTCTGTCTCAATGATTTTCAGCTAGGGCCAGTACTGCCTCCTCTAATAGTATGTGAAAGTTGGTGGGGACATTGCTGATTGTTAAAGACTGGATAGTGCTACTAGCACTAGAACATGCATACCAGGAACCTTAAAATCCTACATTGTGTGGGGCATTGTTAAATGCAAAACAGTGGCATTTCCATCAAGACTGATATACTTTGGTAAATAAAATCAACCTAGTATTTCTTTTGTTGCCAAATCCTAATTATCATATATTTTACTTGTGTCAAAATAAACATTTTCACTGCCTCTTCTTCTGTTACTCTATCAGTAAATAATTTACTTCTCATTTCATCATAAAAGTAATTTTTGTCCTAAATACTTGCATTTAATGCATGTGCCAGAACGTAAGAACAGGGTAGACTGTCATGCCAAAATGACCTAGAAACACAGACCGATCATTTCGTTTGTACTTTTTGTATCCAGCTTTGTCAAATACCAGATGGTCTGGAAAGGTAAGATAATGCTAATGAGTCTCAAGATATTACATGGCAATTAGTTTAGCAACCAAGGTCAAACTGCAAAGTGAAACGTATACAATACAAAATGGCACCTGCTAATTCCTATTATACCAACAGGAAAAACTAAATTTTAATATTTAGAGGTACATAATGAAGTGACTATGCTCTAAAACAAAAAAAGCAAAAGTGCAGTATAAATTAAAATAGTGGTTAACTTTTGTGAGGAGGGAATTTTGCTGAGAAGAAACAGAAAAGAGCCTCGATTACTGACAAGGTTTTATGCCTTTATTAGAGTGAAGATTTTATGGGTGCCTACATCATAAAAAAAGGATACATTATTTTTATACTTTTCTAGATGTGTGTTTTATTTCACAACAAAAAAGTTATATAAGGGTAAAATTTTTGTTTGTATTTTTAAATTAATCTACATTAAGAATATTATCCAACTCACTTAATTCTCATTTACCTTGCACTTACTTTCTGCAGGGTGTTGGCTTGTAGAAACCTCATTCAATCTGCCTTCATTTAATAAATATTTCCACATGTTTACTATAGCTGTATCCGCCAGTAATGTGTGTCACTGAGATTTACAGGTGAAGAAGCTGGACTCTGCCCTGAGAGATTATCAACTTTCTTCCTAAGCGTGGTAGTCTTTAGAGTGTGTACTGATGAAATGGTATTTTGCTCAGGAGGCTGCTGTGAATTTAACTTTATGGAAATTGCCCTGATGCACATAATATTTTAATTCTTCCTAATCGGTCCACTTTGATTTACCTAGATTCAACACTGCGTGAGCCAAAAGGCTTTACTATAGTCTGGGTAGTGATTTATCCGTCTCCTATCTGGTGATTTAGAGAAGCTCCTTCCCTGCAGAAGAAGCTGAAGAATTCTGTTTTCCTTCTCCATGTTTATTTTTTTCTGTAATCAAAGAGGTCTGTGTTGAGGGGAACTATCATCCTTTGTATATGTTAACATTTTTCCAAAGTGCGATCGTTTTCAAAGTCCCTGAATGTTATGTAAATTAGGACGGCGTGGGGCACACTAGGAAAGAAAGTTGCCTGTGAGATACACTCCAAGCGACTAGTATTAACACAGCTTGAACCTTCTCTCCTTTATCCTTGCAGAGCAGTGTGAATGTGTGGGAATGAACATCACCTGCCAGTTGTGAATGGTGCGTATTTCTTGACAAGACAGAACACTTGCTATTTTCTTGACAAACTAGATCCCAAGAGTTTATGATCATTGAGCTCCAGTACAGAAAAGGGAGTCTTGATTACTAAGTTGCAATAATACTATGATTTTGAAATAGAAATATGTTGTTTCTATAAATCCATTCAGAAGGTTCATTTGTTTGAATAGGTTTAATAAGCTGCTTATATTCTTCCATATTTCTACTTAAAAGTGGACATCAGAGTGACTTCAGCTCGATTTTAACCAAAGTCACGACTGGTCTGCTCTTAGAATCAGGTTGCTGCTCATTTCTGATGAGTCATGACACTCCTAAAACAAACCCGACATCGAAAGCTCGCTAAGTCAGACAGCCTGAGTTCTTTTTCATTTCTTAATAGTTCCCTCCAATAATTTTGATGGAGTATGGCCTGGGACAGTGAGAAGCATTCTGTTATGACCAAAAACATTATAGAAGGAAATGTCTACACACCTAAAACCTCAAGATATTTCCACATAATTTAGTACATTTTCAAGGTTAAATGCACAGTGCACTTCACCCTCATTGCTCACCAAATCCCCATGGAGGCCTGGACTCACAGCCACCTGCTCAGTGGCCGAGGTCGGCGGAGACAGAGCAGCGGTGGCAGGGACCCCTGCTCAGGGAGTCTCCCTCCTCAGTAAGCATGAGGCCCAGGCACACCCACAAAGACCAGGGAGAGGCCTCCTGAGAACCTCCAAGACAGGGTTTCTTATCTGCAAGAGAGAAACACAAGACTGAAGCTCCTTTCTCTGCCTCTGGCTTTTGTGTGTGGATATGGCACGTGCTTGAAACCCTAAGAGAGAGCTAGCTGTCTCTGCAGGAAAGCAGTGACAAGACAGCACTGGACCGAGTGGTTTAGCCTTCACCGAATTTGTTCAGCTTTTCATGAAACCTATACATTCTGATTGCATTCTCTTCACTGCGCCTTTTATTGTTGTGCTAACTTGTTCATCTGAATTACTAATTTATTTTTAAGTTCTATTGCAAGAAAATGGAGGCATATTCATTTGCTTTTATTTACTCTCTTTAAAACATATCTCTATTGAGTGTTGGCTGTGTGCTAGGAACTCTGCCAGAGAAAAAGAAAACAGAAGAGAACAAATTATACCCAATGCCAGTTAGTGACTCAATCAAGGTGACAAAATATAATTTGTGTGCAAGGTCTGAAAATCTCAAAATGATTCAGTGCCTTAATCCTGTCACTTAGAATATTATGTTTTGTGTTAGAGCACCTTGCCATAAAGGCACATTTATATTTCCAATATGTTTTAATTTTCCTCTTTTTTGGGTCAAGCCAAAATTATTGAGCAAAGCACATTATATAACGGATCCCACTGGAATTCAGCCTCAAAAGGATCAAGCAGATTCTGAAGCCTAAATTTAAAAAGTCAGGAGAAGGGCAGTCTGAACCGTTCTAACGAGAAACACAGAATAGTATTTTAAAGTTCACTGAACTAAAAATGGGAACATCTGAATTTGTTCCTGACTTACTAGATAGGAGAGTTTATTTCAGCAAGCTGCTTAATATCCCAATGATTCAGTTTCATAACATGAAAAACATATTGCGGTGTGCTCAGAAAGGCTAACAAGGAAACGGAGGAAGGAACCTGTGATAACTCTGTAGAGCTGTGTAAGTGCGCAGCGGGAGGACAAGGGAACTGGCTCGTTTAGAATGAGACGTGCATGAACAAAGAGGAATTGTAAACACATTCATTCATCTGTGAAGGTGATGACGATGTCCAGGCCTTGCTAACGTCGCTGACATCCTGTGAGGGAAAAACTCCCCTCTGCTTGGGTGTCCCATTGTCGGGGATGCGTGGGCCCCACCACAGAGTCACATTGCGGGTTGAGATCGATTTTTAAAGTTCTGGAGTGTGTTTGCCTTCTTGGTGGTTCCTGTTTGTGATGTTATTTGAAATGTATGCCATCCATGCGGACACACATCTTTGAATAAATATACAGAATAAAATTGAATTTATTGGGGTGACATTAGTGAATGAAATTATATAGGGCTCAGCTGTAAAATTCTATAAAACATCATCTGTATATTGTATGGTGTGTTCACTGCCTCCAGTCCCACCTTCTCTCACCGTGTATCCCCCTCTTTCCCTCTTCTGCCGTTTTCCTTGGGCACATACCCAGATTCTTGACACTGGCATGCTTTCAGTAAATTTATATGGTCAGAAAATGTGCATTGTCCATATTAAATCATCCATCTTAAATGCTCATAAGAGAAATTATACTAAGTAGTATAGAATTATATCAAAATAATATTTTTAAATGATATAAAATCAATTTTATGCAATTCACAATCAAGTTTGCATAACTGTAAATCAATCAGACATATTTTGAGCATGTTTAAAGTGTCAAAATGTACTTGGAGCTTATACAAAATAAAACCCAAACATGTAATGTTTATAACTAGGGTAAAAGGAAAAATGATAGTTAGGTTGTATGGTTTAAAGAAAGGAAAGAAACGTATACATTGTTGATAATAGGGATGGAAGAAAGTGAGGCACTGATCATTTATTTAAGGTCAAGGTTATCTCCCTGAAGATTTTTGTCATTAGTATAGTCAAAAAAGGTTATGTTGAGGCATGGTGACGTGGAGATAATGAGTCTGAATTTAGGAGGAGTGACTTCTGGGTGAATGCAGAAAATACTCAGAAGTACTGACAAAAATACAGAGGGCATGTAGCCAAGTATGTACTGGGGATCATTTGTCCATAGATGTCGGCTTCATGATTCTTTCTCTCTCACTTCGTGTACTCATGTTCAACAAGAGAAGAAATAACAGGGGAATTATGTGTAATAAAATTGAAGACATTCTAATCTAAAATGGTATGTCAGGATTTTCTGTGAATTTATGCTACAGTACTCTCTCCGGGTTTAATTTTCTCGGATTAAAAACGTTGACTGGACTATCTATGTACAAGTTTTCATTTCCTCCTGTTTACTCTAATGAGTCGCCGGGGCATCCTGGGTTATTACTTTCCCAGCTATTAGAGACTTGATGACTTCCTTTTTCATTTATTTTATTTTCCTCCGTAGTCCTCCCGGAATACGACTTTCTGAATAATCTCCTTTTTTACGTGGTGCCTCTTTCCCTCAGGATTGTATTATTTTTAGACTGGTCAGAAATATATCTGGCAAACAATGTGTTACCTGAATTTTTTTTTAAATCCACTTTTTGGTTTTGATTTTTCTGTTTTGCCATCAGTATGTGCCATCTATGGCATCTCAGAGGGTTGGCTTTATGGTAATTTATGGAATTACTTTATGAATATTTGGTTAATGCTGTTATTTGGATGGTTTTCAAAGAAGTACAATTCCGTATTTAATGCCTCCATCATTTAACTATGCAAATCTACCCACTTCCCTTTTCCGTATCTATAATCTGATTTCAAGGAGTTTTGTTAGCTTTCAACTGTTCTTTAGTTGGTCAGGACCTGCGTTCGTATGTCATATCCATACCAGTTTCAAATACTAATGGCACAGATATGGACTTTAATATTTAATACTTTATATAGAGATTCCAAAAAGGCAGAACACTAGAACTAGAAACAAAAGATCTAGAACTCTTTCCGATTATTTCGAGCTTATTTCTTTTGGTTGTTTTGAGCATAATTGAGTTATAGTATTTTTAAATCCTTTGCAATTCACACTGCAAGTGTGTTATGCACAATTTAATAGGGAATTCAATGCATCACCCCCAACAGAACCTGTATTTCATTACATCAGCATTAATGGTCCTCATTTCAAGTCCTAAGTCAATCTTGGGTTCATAGGGGGTCTGTAGGCACAAACAGACCAACCAAAATGAAAAGCAGAGCAAAACTATTCAGAAAAAAATATGTCTTTCCCCTTAAATGGGAGTATCCACAAATAATTTAAACACATTGAAAAAGTTTAATTTATAGTCTAACAGTTTTCTCTGGATATTCTGAGATTTTTCTTGATTTGTTTTTCTTTTAGAAGACAGACTATTTATTTTATACTACAAGTACATATGAACTAAAACCACTAGGCTTTCTAGGATTATTTTTATTAAACCTTAGTGGCTTAGTAATAATTATCAGGCCTCGTAGCCTCCAGAAGCACTCTTAAAATATAACTACACAAACAACAAACATGTATAGGGACTCATATACAAAATACTCATTGTTTAAAATGTATTTTACACTTACAGAATTCTTTGAGAAACAGTTTGTTCTTTATTTGGCATAATTTCAGCTACTATAGAGAATAATGCATATATATTGTCAAATAAATAATGATAGCGTAACTCTAAATGGTGTTGCTTAACTAAAGAGTCTCTAAGTGATTCTGTGAATAAGAAGGCATGGGGTATAGTATTTGCAAAGAAATAGTAGCCAGATTAATCCTCTGAACTCTGTAACACTGCTTCTTTTTCCTACACTATAGCCAGCATTTTATCAAAGGTAGAATGCATTGCAATTGTTGTTATTCGCTTTCTATAATGACCCTGTGAATGTGCCTATTGCACGATTCTTAGCTGAGGTGCCCCTCAGGTATGATAACTAATGTGCAAATTATTGAATTATATTAAATCTAACATTCAAGGAAAATAAGATAGACATCATATAATAGCTCAACCCCAAAGAAGGAGTTTAATTCTCACATATAGTAAAAATATAGGTGCTTCCAACTGGTAGGAAATATACTGACTTACAGACCCTGGGTTTTTTCATCTAATGGATCCTTCATCTTGGATCCTAAAACAATCATATGTTGTTTTAATGGTCCCCAGTAAGTATTAATTTTATGTGTCAACTTGAATGGGCCACAGGGTGCCCGGATTAACCATTGTCTCTGGGTGCTTCCGAGCTGTTCGTGGATGAGATTGACAGGTGACCTGGTGGACCCGGGAAGCGGGTCGCCCTCCCCGTGTGGCTGCACTCCATCCGGCCTGTTGAGAACCTGAACGAAATGAGAGGCGAGGCCGAGGGGTGTTCCTCTCGTTTCTCCTGCCTTGCTGATCGAGCTGGGACTTCCCATCCATCTTCTGCTGTCAGACAGGGACTCGTGGCTCTAGCTCCCTAGAGTCTCAGGTCTTCAGCTGTGGACCAATCACACCACTGGCTGAGTCTCCAGCCTACAGAGGCAGGTGGTGGGTCTTCCCAGCCTTCATCATTGTGTGAGCCGGTTTCTCATAATAATGTCTACATTCATGTCCTTATCCACGTCAACACCTGTATCTGTGTCAGTAGAGAGAGAAAAAGAGTGTATATGTGCACACAAACAGAACTAATAGCATTAACATGCATGCCATTGGTTCATGCTCTGGAGAATCCTGCGTTCTCTCGTCTTCACTGTTCATGGGGACGGGCAGAATATGGCAGAGGGTGTCTGTCGGGCGGGGGGTGGTATTTCCCAGATGGAACTGGCTTTAGTTCACATTACTTTTGATTTCTTCCCACTCTGGAGGGCTCAGTCACTTGGCCACAACTGGATGGGATAAGTGTGGTGAGTGAGGTCCCTCTGTCCACAAGGACTCGGTGTAACAGCTGGTCAATCTCTGCTGTGTTGAATGTAGCACTTCCGTGGTGACTAGAACTGGAGCATCTTTAGAGTGGAGCCCTTATACAATTGAAAGTGTCAGATGGACAACCTTAGAATCTATAATTTTATATTATAATTTCAAAATGAGGGCGAGTTACTAGTTAGACCACAGATTGAGATGCCATGCTTCTTACTTATTGGTGTAAGAAATATGACATTAAACACAATTTCAAGGCAAATTGAACTCAGTGAATGCTTTTATCGGGAATTATATTTTTGGTTTTTACTTTCCTTAATCTAGCTCGCTCAATATTTTGTGTTCTGGTTGCATTTCATGAAATATTATGGTAATGGCCTAGGTTAGGACAACATTAAGCTCAATTTTGTTAGATAAAAGTGAAATTTATGTAATGACACCAACCCATGGACATATTTCTATTTTTTAATTAACCAATATTGTTGCTTTTGTTCAAAGGCCTGTGACCGATTAAGTTGATTATGGAGAAGTGTCACGAGTCTCCAGTCACAGAGGCGCTGAAATTTGGAGTGTTTAGCATCATATGCAGTTTCAGCCTCAGGCTATTCAAGCCAACATGAAACACAAATAAAGACAGGGAACTGATATTATACACTAAGCAATATTAGCTTCGCTATTGACGGATGTCAGGGAGAATGAACATAGTCCCAGAGACTCCGATAATGCTTCTTTATTGTTCGAGTCTCTGCTGGGGCTGTTCTGAGACCCACACAGGGATTGTTCTGTCAATCTACTAGCAATTTCCATTATTGTGATGATAGAGCAGCCTCACTGTAGTGGTAGAGGAGATAAAACAGTGAGGAGTTGTGTCCCAGTACAATCTGATAATTATATATGATGCTCTGTACATCTCACTCCAAATTAGTAACAAGTTCTGCCGATGCAGCCTCTATATGTGCTGAATGAAATCTTTCCTTAAATTCCAAAGGGAAGATAAGTTTTCTACCCAATTGCCTCACGTGTTCTTTTCTCGTATCATATGGATGAATTAGAGGAAAAGGGAAAAGGAGGAGAATGAAAAATGTGTGTTTAAATAAACAGATAAATACATACAAATATATGATCCTATGTGTACATACACAGATCACATATATATACACATATATACATATATATATACATATGCATATATTTAATGCATATAGATATATTCCTCATGCAGTTTCTATTCAGTTGATCAATAAATGTTTAACGAATTGTCCTCTTTGAGCTGGAGAACTTCCTGAACCCTCAAAAAGTTCATGGTGTCAGGAGCTTTTATTTGGCCTGTCTGCATAGTTTCTGGGGACTAATGTATCATTTTTTTCCTTCATCCTTTTATTAACACTTTATATAACACTAAGCAATTGCATTTTAGAGCTCCATTTCTTTAGAAATTATCCAACTGGCAGTATCTTTATAGATTAATGCACCTAAAATGCCTTTGGAGATTTTAAATTGTTCTGTTCTGTACTTTTTAATAAGAAATGGTCTGGTAACTGCAACAATAATAATATCCACAAAGTGGATTCAGAAACTTCCTAACTACAGGTCATGTGCGTAAATCGTGGGTCAACAGTGAACCAGACGCGGGCAGGCAGCACCGCCGCTGGTGAACCCAGAACAGACGGGGCCCCGCAGGACCAGTGTCTCACTGACGACGCTTCCAAAGAGCCCAGGGCCTCTGGTGGCGGGTGTGGTCCATGCCAGGAGTGGGAGGGTGTTCACTGTGGATGTCACCTGGATGCTAGTGGGCCACCCTTTCTACACTTCTCAGCTACTCTTCGAATGAGAACATTCCTGCAGAACTTGAGTACTTTAGCCCATGTCGGGATATAGTTGTTTCCGTGTACACCTTCTTTTCTCTTTGTTTCAACAGATAGAAAGCAAAGACAGAGGGACAGTCTCACCTCCTGCCCCTGCCGTGGCTTTGCATGATGTTTTGAGATCATGATTGATAGAATAATACTCTTGCTGCACTCATATGAGCAACCTTTGGGACCAAATAAATTTTATCCCATTAGGAAATTATTTTAGAGACAGAATATCAAGTGCTAATAAGAACACTGAGAGATCACAAATTTAGTCTTTGACTTACGTGGTTTAAACTCAAATAAGACTGAACAATTATTTTATTTCTGGTTTTAATTTCTCTCATGTATCTCTTGAGAAATGAAAAAAGTGGTAGCACATTAACTGCCTTTTAATTACTTTTTGAACCCTGACAAATCATGGCACTTTTGCACACCTCTAGCTTAACATGAGCTTGTAGACGAAGATCATTCAATATAGCATCTCCAGATTCGAGTGCTAATATTTTCTGCCCTCGTCTCTCATGTTAAAGTTGCTCTTACTGGGCACCTGATAACCTTCAGCCTGCCCTGTCCCTCCTCTGGCCGTAATGAGAGGAAAGCCAGCTCCAGCATTGACGGGCCTAGCCCCAACACAGCACACAATTGTGAAATGTGTATTTCTGCCTAATGCCTGAGACTGGGAGAGTCAGGTGACAGTCACTTCTCAGACTAGAGCTGCAGAGAGCCAGGTCACCTGCAAGGCTCTCCCTTAGCCTGGGCTTTGGCTCCCTGGGGTGCCCCTCCTTGTACCAGTACTTGAGTGGGCATGGCCAGCGGCTCTGTCCCCAGCCTTTGACAACATCTCATTGACCTGCCTTAGTTAAATACTTAAAGAAATTAACATTTTTTTCAGGTAAAGAAGATTCTATAGATGGAGAGTGCTGATTGGTAAAACAGCTTGTGGTGTTTCCATTTGCTAGAAAGAATAAAAATTTCATGTGGATACTTTGCGAAAGAAGCTAAGCATTATAGATTCTTAACAGATCTGGAGGTTCGTGTTAGCCATGAAATTAGTTTGGAGTATAACAAAAACACATTATTTTGTTAATGACAGGTATTTAGAAAATCAGCCAGAGCATTAACTGGTGTCAACAGCAGAATAAAAGAACCAGCAGAAGAAATCTGAAGGTTACACTTTGCAAATTGTTTAAGACAGTCATCAAGTGCAGTAGAGCTTCTATAGTTCGCAGACATATAAAGGAGAAAAGACCTGGCTGGTGTGGCTCAGTGGATTGAGCATGGGCCTGGTAACCAAAGGGTCACTGGTTCAATTCCCAGTCAGGGCACATGCCTGGGTTGCGGGCCAGGTCCCCAGTGGGGGGCATTCGAGAGGCAACCACACACTGATCTTTCTTTCCCTCTCTTTCTCCTTCCCTTCCCCTCTCTCTAAAAATAAATAAAGAAAATCTTTAAAAAAAGACATGAGAGGAAATTAACAGATTACCTGGAAAGAAGGTGCTTTGCTAAGATACCTCTTCCATTTTGACTATAGTGAGGGAGTGGGGTTTCCGTATTAAATTTTTCCAAAGGGATTTTAAATGTATTCCATTGAACCAAAATTTCAGAAACTGAGTGTAGCTAATATCAAACTTAAAAAATATTTTCCAAAAAAAGCTTTTCAGATAAACTACATGAAAAATTCTGTGGCACTGAACTATATTAATTGCTTAGTGATGTTAATTAATTAAAGCATGAAATGATTATGCAAATGAGGGGTTTCCAAACTCATCTGTTAGAAAAAGCACATAATGAGCACATATGATTGTGTAAAGTAACAAATTGTGGGAAGCACTCGGAGAAAATAACTGTACCACACACTGCCATTGTTCCCCAGTGTCCTATGAGGTCTATACCGCATGTCGGAATAATGAAGCGAAGAGTCTGCCTAAAATAGACACATAAATGCAACACGGTGGGGACAGCGGTGCACTGTGTGTCTTGCCCTCGCCTCTGTCGCTCTGTTCATCACCTGCATCCCGGCCCAGTCCTGGTCTCGGTACCTAAATGACTGTCATTATGATGTTGAGGCACACCTTTCTGGAGGGCAAGCATCTGCTCAGAGCTCTGTTCCAACGAGGGCTTGTTTGGTATAGACAGCGCAGGAAAGTTTTACTGAATACGGGTCAGAAAAACAAAACTAAGTAAATAAAAGATACTAAGAAAACATACACATATGCCATCAAATGGTTGTGAAAGCACCGTTTTTCTAATATTTCTGCTCCTTCCTTTTGTTGAATCATTTTTATTTTCTAATGCAAAGCTTCCAATAACTTTAAATGCAGGTTGTAGTCAAAGTCATTAAATGTGTAGCCTTACATATGTGTTGGGACAATTAAAGCATTATACAAAATTAAAGTAGGAAAGAGGTAAAAGCAAGGAAGACAGAGAAAGTTTTTGGAGTCCAAGGATAATTATCTGACAGAGCCATCAATATAGGGCTATTGTTTTATAGTAGAAATGGGGTAGATTCCAGGTTTTTGTAAATATGCTGGAGAAGAAATAATTGATAATCTTTCCAATTGCCTAAAGCCAGAGCTGTGTGCAGGTTTCGTTTTTTAAGAACATTTGTGCCGTTGAAAACCGTCAGGTCATTATCGTTGCTGCAGTGGCAGGTGAAGGGTAGGGACGGGCCCAGGGCATTAAAGGGTAGTTACAGGGTAATTCAGTAATGTGTTGATTAAAATAAAGTGATGAAGACCCTTTCTCCATCTTTAATTATTTTTATTATTGTTGTTGTTTATCTTTAAGCTTTACACTACAATTTTAACGATTTATTTTCCCTACTGAAGTGCTATTTGAGCCTGTTTGATTATTTTCGCAAAGTGTATCTGACATAATCAGATGTTTAGAGTTGATAAATTTGTTGAGGTGGGGCACACTCATTCTTCCTTCAAGCTATAAAACACATTGCAATTTGGTTTTCTCATTGGGATATTAGTTTTCAATTTACTCTCAACTTCCAAATTTATTCAGAGCCTTGATTTATTCTATGTTCAGCTAGGTTGGCTCATATTAAAGGGTGTTATACAGCGTAATTAATTGAGACACTTAAAAACGGGGAGAAGAAAATAGGTCACATCACATTTGAAATGTGCTCGCCAGCCAGCTCCAGCCAAGGAGGCCTTGTTACCATCCCCGACCCTGGGGACGTGACCGTGAGTTTCGGACTTCAGCTGCACCTCGGTGCCGTCCATCAGACTATTTCATCGGTTGTCAGCACCAGGATCCACAAACACAGCCGCTTTCCCCCTCTTCCGTAGCGTCATCAGACTCCGCAGACACCACGTTGGCCCTTCTGGAGCAGCCTCCTGGACCCGTTAGCAGATTCCCTCCCTGTGTTCCCGGTGCTCAGGGCTGTTGATCCATTAACACTGAGCTGCCTCCTGGTGGACACTTCCCGAACCCATGTCATTTTGTCTTGAAAGCCCAGCTCAGCCTCCCTGCTCCAGGCAGACCTTGGGCACTACATTTAGGGGTTACTCTAAACACAGGGATCATCAGAAAACAAACCAAAAAACACAAGGGGCCCGAAATAGATGGCGCATAAGACCCTCTGACAATGTGGAGCTGGAACAAGGACACAGTGACACCTTCCCCCACCCTCAGCTGGGAGGTGTGAGTCACGTGACTCAAATATTGACTCTGTTTCGCTCTGCGCATGCCCACAAATGACCACAAAGTGCACGAGGGTTCGTTTCGAGGTAACAAAATTGGACTGGCGGCGTGAATTCACACCGGACAGCGATCCACTGCAGTCTGATCGGGCTGGAAGCCCGGGCTAAAGGGTCCTGTTTAAAAAGTGAGTTAAGTTGTCTGGCTCTGCATAATCAGGACATGCATTCATGTTTTATATTCTGTGGCTTCATGTAGGACAGCTTTTGTTTTCCTCCTCATTTTTAAATTAATGCAAATATTATGTAAATGAAATAGTCCAGAATTTAAGATTTTTTTAAAAATACAGAATTATATAGGAACACGCAGGTGAACACCAGCCAGAAAGAAAAACTGCTATCTTCTCTCCATTCTTATAAAGTAAAGGAGCGTGCATTTCATAACATTTTCTTTTTTCAGTTTACGTTACTGAGGGTTTGACAACATTGTACAACTGTGTGCACACAGCCGCAGTCACCACAGAGAAGCGTTCCATCGTAAAAGTCCCGAATGCCGTGTCAGTTATGTCCGAACAGCTGCTCATAGGTCTGTTTCTGTCCCCATAGAGCTGCCTTTTCTGGACTGTCCAATAAGTGGGACCCTAAGAAGCAAAGCCTGTTCAGCCTACCTTCACTTGGCATTATTTATTTGAGATTCATGTACACTCTGGCATTTATAAATAATTCATTTTTTTCAATCGCTAGGTATTACTCTATTGTGTGGGTATGCCTCAGTTTGTTTATTTATTACCCAGGACATTTCCATCATTTCCAGTTGGGCAATTACAAATAAAAGTTTCTGTAAACTTTTACACACAAGTTTTTGCATAAACATAACTTTTCATTTCATTTGGGTAAATACCTAGAAGCGAGAATGCTGGATATTTTATTAAAGGCATATTGAATATTTCTCGGATGAATCCCACTTTATATATATATTGGGTTCAATTGCTAATGTTTTGTTGAAGATTTTTGCACCCATGTTCCTGGTAGATGTTGCTCTGTGTTTTTCTTTTCTTGCAATATTTTTGTCTGGGTTGGGGATTAGGGTAACACTGGCTTCATAGGGCGAGGTGGGAGATGGTCCCTCCAATTCAGTTCTCTGAAAGAGGCTGTAGAGAATTGGTAAAAATTCCTCAAATATTTGATGCAGTTCAGTGCTGAACCCATCTGGACCTGGGCCTTTCTGTTTTGGAAGATATTAATTACTGATTTAATTTCTTTAAGTGACATAGGTCTATGTATATGTGCACCATTTTTTCTTATGCCAGTTTTGGGAGATGGTGTCTTTTCAGCAATTGGTTTGTTTCATCTCGGTTACCGAGTTTACTGGCACAGAGTTCTGGAAATGTACACTGTGCAGTGTGTAGTTTAGGATGAGGACAGTGATAATGATGATTTTTGATGGCGATATTTGTGTTCACTGCTCTGAGGTTCCCTCATCTCCAGCTGTAGATTCTGACTTTTATCATCGCCACAGAGCTGTAAGCCTGTAGTGTTCTGCTAATACTCCTAATTTTCAAAACTTCATGTGCATATACAGAGAGAAAGGAGAGAGAGAGAGAGAGAGAGAGAATATATCAGTATTGTCCTTCACGGGGAAAATGACGCAGATATGGTTGGTGCTGAATTGAATTGAACTTGTAGTAACTTCAAACATGCTAAGGATGCTCCTCTTATTGAAAAAAAAAAAAGTCACCTTGACTTTCATGCTGCTCTTAAGTTGTCATCTTGCCTACTTAGTTGTCTCTCCCTCTTTTCCTTGCTGATTTATTCTCCCTTGCCCAGCCATTTCTTATTGGAATTCCTCATTTCACAAAGGTGGATAAGCTATGTCGCCTACACTGTAGTCTGTGCATTCACGCCAATGCTGTTGTCCCCTGCACTCCGAGTTGTTACGTTATATTGCTAATGCCTACTGTTCTACCAGGTGCCTTCCATTGACCTGACGTCCTAATTAAAATTCACACAGGTCAGAGGAACTTCAGTCATTCCCCTTTCTGATGCCTTAGCTGGTACATTTCTTATTTTATTTATTACAGTAAGTGGCCAGATTCAGTCCACTTTTTGAAAACCATAGAACTAGCAGTAATCCGTGTGTCCTGCTGTGTCTCTCACAATAGTTAATTTATCTTTAAATCATCTGTAGTTTTTTTCTTCCACAATATTCCTAAGATCTAATCTATTTCTCTGCCTCCCCAGTTCAAACTAACCACCCCCCTCGTTGGGACTTTAACCCTGCCTCCAGCTTGTGACACTGTAAACAAAATCATCTGATTTTATTCCCTCCAAAATCCATATCCGATTTTTCTTTCTGAAAACATTCTCATGGTTCTTTCCATGAATACGAACCTCCGTAACACACCTTACCGGTTCCCCATAGAAATGGGAGCTCTGTTGGGCGCTGCACTGCAACCTCCCTCTCCCGGCTGTTGAGACCTCCCAGGCCCCTGCCCTGCTGGATGGTGTCTCCGCTTCCTTCACCCCCAAGGGCAGTCCCCTCTGCTCTCCAAGCAGGTGGCTCAGGGACATTTGCCGCAACACTCTCTTCCTCAGAGATGCCTTCCCAGACCTTTCTGCGGAGATCAGATGGCCTGTTTGATCCTCTCCTGTGAGACAGTTTACGTCTCCTGAGTGGCATTTGTCCGCATTACAATTACGTGTATTCATTTTGGAATCATCTGACCGAAGTGCATCTGTCCCTACAGACTCCAAACACTTATAAATCACAAACGTGTCTGCCTCTCTCTGATATATGTTACTTCTACACAAGGCCTGGGGTCCTGTGGATGGCCTCAATCACCCCCGCACTTGGTAGAAAACATGACCTGGACACTTCTGAGGTGTGGATGCCTATAGGCTAAGGGTGGACGGCTGAAGGAAACACACACACACCACCACTTCTCTAAGTGCTGTTGGTAAAATTGAAGAAACCGAAGTCTTGGTCTTCTTAAAGCGTCATGCAAGTGGGATGAGATGAACAGAAGTGGACATGGGAATATTAATATCGGTCTTACAAGGAAAAAGTAAAGCCTGGTAGGACACGGGGTGACCGGGGTTCTATTTTAAGTGTGATGATCAAAAAGGGCCATTTTGGGCAGACCTGGATAGTATGATTCTGAGTGAAGGGGGTCAGAGAAAGTCGCATACCATGTGATCTCCCTTATATGCAGAATCTAAAAGCAAAATAAATGAACAAACCCAGCAGGAGCGAACTCACAGATACAGAGAACAGACTGGTGCCTGCCAGGTGGGCAGGGGCTGGCGGCTGGGTGACCAGGGTGAAGCAGCTGAGAAGTACCAATTGTAGTTCCAGAGCAGCCACAAACATATAAAGTGCAGCACAGGAAATACAGTCAATGATATTGGAATGACAGCACGGTGCCAGGTGGGAACTGGAAATATCAGGAGGAACACTTTGCAAAGTACACGATAACCTAACCACTGTGCAAGATACCTGAAGCTAATGCAAAATAACGCTGTTATTTATTTGTTTCTTCTGTTTATATTTCTAGGCTCCTAGAATACTCGGCACTCCAAGATGCTCCAGGCCCACCTTACATGTTTCCTGCTCCGGTCCTTGAGTCTGCTGTTTCTCCAAGGTACCCTGGTTTGTTTTCTCACAATATGCTTTAAAAATGCTTACAACGCACACACTTGCTATTGGAGTGCTGTTTCTTCCAGGTTCTAAACTGACAGGCAAGGGCATACATGAATGAGAATGAACCCGTGTCTGTGCACATATCTGTACATATTTCACATGTAGACATCTGTGTCTGCATCGAGCTAAAAACAGGTTCATACTGACCCTCCAATGATAACACATCACCCCCTGATTGTTCTAGCCTAACTCCTTCACACAGCTGTAACTTCCCACCCCCAAGTGAGAAGTGTGGCTCCCAACCGTAAATATAAGTGCGTATGTATGTCACGATAATCTCTCGTTTTTTATATCTCCTGTTTCTCAGAATGACCAGGTCATTGCTTTGTCCTGTGGTGGTTCAGCTTAGATATAAACTTGTCAGGGGCTCTGGCCCCCCAGGACTGATCAGCTCATTCTTCTCAGTGTTTTCTTGGTTATTTAAAAACCCTCGCCATTGTTCTAGCACTAATTATATTATGTAATAACATCTTTTGTATTGTGATTTCTGTCCACCGGACTACCTGTTCCTTAGGGGCAGTGCCTTTTCAGTATTCGCCATCCCCTTCTCACGTTCTGGCCTGTGTGAGCTCAGGTGAAATGTGTTGGTTGTGTGGATGATTGATGAAGGAATGGAAACAAAACAGAATGCGTTCTACTTTTTCCCGTGGGGCTTTTTCTTACGTGGGAGAATTCTTACATGTACAACTTTAACATTCATATTCCTGGCTAAAGAATCACGTAAGATCACAAAAATCCAAGTTTCCATTCAGTGGAATTATTGCCTGTCTTTAGGGAATCTGTACATTCTCTATTTATGTATCAGATAAGCATGGAGAGAACCTGACAAGGAGTGTGGTTATAAATGTGAAAGTGTTCTTCGATTCGAAGAACTTATCTATTGAAAAACAGATAAAATTGTTCTTTCCTGAATGCTAGCTCGTTGCTTGTTTTCATTAGGCACATTTTCGTGTGTTGTTCCACTGTTTCCTGTTCAAACACCCTGATTGCAATTGCGCCGGTATTTTGGGGGATAAAAGCTTAGGGACAAGGTTGTTTGCGTGTGTTTGGGCTGAAGAGGCAGCCGCAGGATGAGGGTCAAGGTCAGGACTGTCTCACCCCTAGTCTGCGTCTTGCTGGACATGAGAGTTTGGAAGGACATCTCTTAGTATCTCTCCTGTCCCATAAAGCATGAGCAGCCTTGAATACCTCTCCAGAGACTGGGGGGCCTCCCTCTGCTAAGGGGGTGTGCTGGTGGGTAGCTCACTGCCTGTGCTGGAACAAAAAGATGGGGTAAGGTGAGACAAGAGTGAGAGGACTCCATCAGACACTAGCAGGTATTTGTTACAACGCCCAGGTCAGAGGTGCACGAGGATTGAATGAGGCGAATTCTGAAGGACTCAGCACGCTGCCTAAAATCTGGTGGCTGCTCCTTTTACTCATTACTTAACAATTATGTATTCAATGAGCATAATTACATAAAGTGACTTAAAGTTGGGTTGGGTGTGTCAATTATGCAAACATTGTTTGGTCATTTTTTTTTCCACTCTAAGATCACTTGAATTAGAATACCCTAAAGTGTACTCACATGGGTTTCTGAGGACACCACATACAACCCCTGGGGACCTAGCGATCTACTCCTGGGTAATTCTTGTGAACTTGAAAGAAATAATATTGAAGCTTTAGCTTTTAGTTTCACTTTGCCTATTCCGAGAGGAAAATATATTCACGGCTTACTGTGTCACGAACATTCAAATAGTGACTGATATTTATTGGCTGCTCCTGTGTACTAGACATGATTCTAATTTCTTCCACATTTTTTCTCATTTAATCCTTGTGATTGTAGTTAGTGCCTACCATTACATTATGTTAAACTTTACATTGATTTTCCAATATAATACATAGAATTTAGATTCATTTCTTGTCGTGAAGGCAAGAGAACCTGATTGAGTCTCACTCGCGCCACACGCATATGAAGGCTGTGATAAAACAGAACAGTCACGCATGTGAAAAGACCATTTCTGGAAGACTTGAACTGGTGGACTGGACCAGGTGAAGCAGACGGTCCTTCCCCGGTGGGTAGGCAGCACCCCATCCAGAGAACAGAAGGGTGGAAGAGCAATTTTCTGCCCTCACACTGGGACTTACACCACCCCCGACCCTGGTTCTCAGGCTGTAGGACTTCAATGAAGTACAGCACCGCTTTCTAGAACGTGGGGGTCACATGTGCTCTCCTGCTGCATCCCTTACCTGGCATTAGTCCTCAAAGCTGGAATGGTTTATTTTGATAAACAATTTGAGTACTATGACACAAAATATGAAGATGGGCAAATATCAGTAAAGTATCTGATTTGTCTTTCTACCTTGGGTTAGAACTGAACCCACCTTTAAAAATCGTGAGTATTCTTAAAATTCTTTATAACTTCCCTGGCAACATTGAAAATCTACTACATAACTGCATTCTATATGAGTGTAATTGACACTCATACCTTTGGCTTACTTTCACCAGAAGCTAAGTAGGTGTTCTATTTGTATAGTGCTTTAGTAACCAGCAGTTAGATAAAAAAGAATTCTTTTTTTAGGAGGGAAGTTTGTCCAGAGTGCAGCTTTCAAGATTTTTCTTCTAGTTTTGTATAAAAGAATTTCAATTGTAATAGCTTTGTGGATAACTAATATATATTCATGACCATTCTCTGACAGTCCAGTTAAATAACATAGTATTATAAAAGGTGGGATAATTGGAATTTTCCTAACCCTCCCTGAATGATAATATATTTATACATGCTGTGCCATTTTAAAAAATAAATAAGCAGAACGTGTTCAACATTTATTGGGAGGGGCTGCCTCTGATGTATATCTTTGTTTAGATTAAGGTCTAAGCAAATGCTGAGGAAACATGGATTAGTTCATTCCCGAAATGTGAAAATTATAGGTATCTATGAAATATCGATTTCGAGGAAATATATGTGTAGATAGATAACCTTACTGAATACCTACACGTGCATATCTGTTTTTCAGAAAGAGGGGGGACCCACTCTCCAGGAGAAACTAAAGGGGGTACTTACAGAAAATGTAAAACACTGACTAGTTCTGATAGCAGTGAAGGCTGGTCTTGCTTTTTCCTGCTGAAGCCACTTGACTTCCTAGTTATTTTGCATAAAGTGTTGAGTTGCTCTCTCTTTGGTTGGCTCCTCCAAGAAAAGAGTATTTCTGTCCTAATTGCATTGTATAAGATTTGGTTTTAATGGTTTCGGTGTTTGGGAAATACCTGTTTAAAAGATTTTACCGTCAACCATTGTTATGGAGAAAATGTGCCTTGTTATCATTGCTAGCCATATAAATACCAGCCAGTGGAGTGGGTGTATTTTACTTAAAATTATTTGGTGATTCTTGGAGTTTCTGTTTCTTTCCTTTCATGCCTGCAGTAGAAGTTTTGAATTACCTGCTAGCTGAAAAATAAGGCACTAGCATGTCTTATACTGGCAGCTGTGATTATATCTTTGCACTATTTTTTCTCCTGGAAGGCAATTTTTTCCTCATATGTTACAGTGTATGTTTCATTATTCTCCTTTTTTTAAGGAAGGAAAGCATTTCTTTCTCTTATCACATCCATACAAACGATCGCATTATCAATGCGGAATGGCAGAGGAGAGATTTAATTTCCTGATCCTCACCCAGCTGAGAAACAAAGGGCATTCATTCATTGACTTCCTGTATTAGAGGAACTTTGAAATGTGAATTTACCATTACATTTTGGACTGACATGACACTTTTTTTTAGGGATTTTCTCCTCAATATTTTGTGAACACCATATTCCCAGCCTCCCACACGTTTAGTGGTTCTCTGCCCGTTCTGCATTTGTAGGTAAAGCATCCCACACAAATGATGATAACCTGAGCTCACCGAGGTGTAATTTGTGGAGAAGTTTAAGCAAATGAATGAACAGAGACAGAGAAGTTTCCCACCACCATGTAACTAGGGAAAGAAGGAAGGGCTACAATGATTAATAAATTTGTCCAAGGCCAGTAAACAAATCAAGACTAAGACTTGAACCTATTAAGATACCTTAATGGAAATGAATGTGAAGCCACAATTTGCATTAACACATAAACAAGGAAGAAGTGTGATATTAGGACATAAACTGAGCAATTCTGAATTATTCCTCATTGACTTGTAAACTGTCATTTCATGTGATAAGTAAGCATTACTTATGGGGAGGGAAGGTTTTCCCAAAATATTAAAATTGCTGCACTAATAAGTATAAAATGCAACCATGGGATTCAGAACACCATTGCTGGTAAATTTTTCATCCATAATTAAACACCATTCCTATTTCTGGGAATAGGAAAACCATAATGAGAATTTTGACAAGGTGAATAGTATGCAGAGTAATGAGCAATATGCAGATTTAACTTTGAAATGAGAAAGGCTGTATTCTTAAGTTTATGTGTTAGTTCCTCAAAGGAAGGAGGAAATAAACTTATATTGTCTACAGCATAGAGTCGAGACTAAGGGTAGAAATTGTAAGAAGATGAATATTAATCTTCAGAAAATTGCTAAGCCATGCACCAAAAACTATGACAGGCTGTAGAAGACAAACTAATATTGTTAAAGGAGAGATCAAATCAAGTGTGGGGTAGAACTCTATGCTGTTGGACTTGGATAGACAATATTGAATGAGAACAGTGATTGAGGTGTGAAATGATGTCTGATCAATCATACAGAAGTTCCAGATGTGAATCATCAAGAAATACACGTGAACGAACGTATTTCAAAAAATAGTTCATGGCTGAGCTCCACAGTGCACTTGGATAGAGCTTCATGTCTTTCCTGCTTAGTACAGTTTGCACCAATGTCATGTCATGATCATCAGGGGCCGGCGTCCAACACAGAAGGGACGTGTCAGAGGCACATGCTCTGACGTGAGAGCCACTCCGCTATGGTGGCAGCAGCGAGTGAAAAAGCAAAACTATCAAATAGGTAAGCTTGCCTGCTATATAAGGAGAAGGTGGACGGGAGACGGGGACTGGGGTTCTGTTGACCAGAAAGCAATGAGTTTTCATGCCCCCCTAGGATGGACAACTCTTTGAGTGAGCATGACTGTTCTGTTTAAGCATAGGCATTTTTCGTGTATTATACACCCTAATGGTGGGGGACAACATCTGGGCTTGGGTTTACAGAGACAAGGTATGTTAGTTTCCAGTAGTAATCCTCCTAAGCATTTAAGGGGGACTGAGATAGTCAGTTCTGTGCTATGAGATACTCTTTAAGTAATGATTAGTAAGCCACAAGCCAGTCAGTAGAAGTAATATGCTTACGTCTTTTGAAACCTCTGTTGAGCTGTGAAGCATCAAGTGTTGCTTTATGTGAATCAGCTTAGGTACCTGGACAGAATATCCACGTAAGTGGAGGGCAAGCACCTTACTTTCTGGTTCTTCCAAATCATCAGTCCTACGTTCCTAAAATAATTTTGTAATTTATGCGCCTTCATCACAATTTTATTTTGGAACCTGCATTTGTTAACATAAGCTTAAATATTTGAAAAGGGTATATTTCCCAATATTTTCTAAGTATTTGACATTTTAAAATAAAGCTGTAATGATATGCTTTCCAATAGATCAATAGAACATGCAAACTATTCACTTTGGCACCTGTAATTGTCAATTAAAAATAACAGTATTTTATATATTATTATAAAACTTAAATTTTTTTTTCTTTAACTTATATTCCCATGTCTCTCCCAGACCCTAGTATTTTATCCTCATGTAATATATTTGCATTCTTGAAAATGTATAATACAGATTATCCTATTATGCTTAATACCTACATTTATTATTTTTAAAGTTTTTCTTTGGGCCCTAAATGGGATTTTTTCCCCTAGATTGAGACCTCATTACAAGTTTCTGTAGTACACAAATGACCAACTCAATTTACTGGAAATTTATTTTTTAATAACATGGATGAGGCTTATATTTCCAATTACTGCATAAATTCATAGATGAATATTACATCTGAAGAGAGTTTTCAGCATTTATTCTTCTTTTATTTTGAAAAATCTTTTTCATATAAACAAGGAAGTTGGAATGAAATAAGTCTTTTTCTAGCAACGCCACTCGGCATTTCGATTTGTCTCATTATATGTCAAAATCACATGTTATATAATTTCATGTTTTATAATTAAATGCAGTTATCCATCTGCTGTCAACTTATGCAAATCCTTTTAACTTTTTGGAAAACAGTGAGATGGAAACCACCTGCTTATGAAGACATCAAATTATTTAGTTAAGCCTGTAATACCTTCATTCACCTTGTTTAATCTAAAACTAAATGAAGTTAGAACAAAACCTAACCACAGAATCAGAAATAGTGCTGACACCCACGCCTGTTTCCATGTGAAAAAAGTTGTGTTCCTAGGCCTAGTGCTGTTTTCTAGATCCTTCTAAAGGCATAACTCAGACTCCTAGCTTCCACTTAGGATGTTAGAAGCTGGAGGGAGCATCACTTGCACCCTTACAAAAACAGGTGGCTTGCCCAGTTGCAGCTTTTCTCGGGCCCATCAGTTTATTGTTACCTTTACTTTACACTGAGTGCTGACTCCGTTCGTACTGACCCTTTCCCAGAGAGATGGGATGCAAGCACTTGTTCACTGGGTAGGGGGAACCCAGTCGTCACAGAGTCCATCAAAAAGATTTCGCTAAGATTGTTGACTAATTGCTAAAGGCCAAGTGTGAGTGAGGGTGAGAGCATTGACTCTGGCATTCGGGCGCAAGGGGAGGCCAAGGCCACGCCTGAGGTCTGAAGGAGTCCTGAAGAGAAAGACCTGCAGGGGGCACATCTTGTGGTACAGAGCCCTGCCCAGAACTGTCTCCCCCAGCCTCCCTGAAAGAGCAGCCTGGAGGCATTCAGTGAATGGCAGCGAAACCTGTGGCCTCGGGCACAGGTGGAGACATGCTCCATCTGGGGGTGGGGTGGAGGCACAGAGAGAGCCTTCCACGGCAGAAGAGGGCTAAGACCCCATCCTCCGCCCATGGGAGGAGGGCAGAATCACTTCATGAAATCCTCATTGGCCACGTGGTCCGGGGCCAGGTGTCTGACTGAGCAGGTCAATGTGAACAGCAGAGGACACTGCAGTCTCCTGTCCCCCACCTTACACCAGAGGCTGACCGGTGTCGAGAACATTTCCCTCCGCTGCCCTGCACGCTCCCCTGGTAGCATGAACTTGGACTCCTCTAGTATTACCTCATTCTTAAACTGCTGATCTGCCCAAACTTTGTTCTGGAGGGAAATGCTTCCTTATTAATTTGGTCAGAAAACAACTCTACTTTTTGTCCAGAAGGGAGACACTATTGCTCTCTTTCCAGACTCTTCGCTCAACAGACGTCCTTGAAACAGAACTCAGAATGAAAGGTGTGCCTCTCACAAGTGCAGAGACATAAGAAACCCAGGAAAAATTATTTCCCAAAGCTCTTTTTTAGGTTATTTGTGCCAACAACTTGTCTGTGAGGTTGATCCGTGTGGATGAAAGAATCAGTACTTATTTCTATTGTTGAGTTGTATTCCATCATATCAGTATCCCACTATTTATTTATTCATTCACCTGCTGATCTTCCTTTTTGTTGCTTTGCTTTTGGATATGATTTTTTAAAAAGTAGCTGTTCTCTGAACATTCATGTAGGAATCCTTATATGAACATATGTTTTCATTATAGCTCAGTCATCATATAAGTGTGGAATTGCTAGTTTCTGTGACAAGTGTATGCTTACCATAAGAAACTTTCACCATGTTTCCAAAGAGGCGCCACCATTCTGACATGTGCTGAGTGAGATTCCAGATCTGTGTTAACTCTAAGTGATGCCAGTGGCTTGAATCCCAGCTATGGCTGTACTTATGGAATTGTACCCCACTGTGGTTTTAATTGACAGATCACACGGAGCAATTTTCTGTGTGCTTATTTGCCATTCACGTGTCATCTTTTATGATGTCTTCTGAAATCTCTTGCCCATTTAATATTGGCAGGTTTGACAATTCCTCTGTAAGAGCTCTTTATACAATTATGAATGCAGTTCATTTGTATGTTGTCAGTATTTTCTCACAATCTATTTTGCTTTATTATTTTCTTGAGAGCTTCTTTCGAATAGTGGTGTCAGTGTCGAAGAAGTCTAGTTTATCATCATTTTTATTTCATACTTAGTGCTGAGTCCTCTGTACACATTTTGTCCTTCTCTAAAGGTTTACTTCTAGAAGTTTTTAGCTCAAACTTTTACACTTTCCTCTGCAATGTGTTTTAAAGTAGTATCATTAGACAGGTGGTCGTTGATTTATGATGGTTCAGCGCAAAGTGGTGCAAGTTATGACTTTACAGTGGTGTAAGGGATAGGCATTCAGCGGAAACCATGTTTCAGTTTTGGATTTTGATCTTTTCCTGCTGCTGGACAGCGGTGGCAGCCACAGGGCCCCGCCAGCCCACCTCAGGAGGGTAAACCACCAATACCCTACAGTGCACTGTGTTGCCAGTGGGGTTTTTTTGATAATGTGTTTTGTGTTTTCCCACCCCATCGTGTCTGCAGCATACTCGTGTGTCTCTTGCTTCTGGTGGGAAGGATTGGAAGGACATGACTCTTGAGATGAAACCAGATAATTGCCCAGCCGTAGGCGAATGTCAGCGTTCTGAGTGTGTTTAAGGCAGCTGAGGCTAAGCTGTGATTTTTGGTTGGTTGGGAGTATTAAATACATTTTTGAGTTACGATATTTTCAACCTGTAATGGGTTTCTAGATGCAACCCCATCATAAGTGGAGGAGTATCTGTAATATGAGAATGGGTTCAGTATTCTTTTTTCCCTTTCAGATATTTTGTTGTCTTGGAATCAGTGAAAAGACTATCATTTCTACCTTGAATTACTCTGGTGCATCTTTTCAAAAGCAGTTGACTGTATTGGTAAAATTTTGGACTCTCTATTCTGTTCTGTTGATATGTCTAACTTTATGCCCAAATCATATCATATTACTTACTGTGCTTTTATACTGAGTTATAAAATCAGGTAGCATATATTCTTGGACTTTGTGTTTATTTTTAAATATTTTGTTTTGACTGTGCTGGGTCCTTCACATTTCTGTTAAATTGTAGATTTAGTTTCTCAATTTCTACAAAACAATGCAAAATCATCTACTGGTATTTTTATTAGAATCCTTTTAAATCTATAGATCAGTTTAGGGACAATGGCATCTCTATCTTGATTTTTCCAACTAGTGATAGATCTCTTCTTTGGTGAAGATTTTCCTCACCAGTTTTTGGAGACATTAGAATACAGGATTGAAAATACTCACTTTCTTTCTGAGTTGTTTTTAATTTTTCTTTACTTTTTTATTTTGGTTATAAATATATATATCATATATGTAACATATAATATATACAGCATATGTATGTAATATATATACAACATACACATATATGCATATGTGTATATTATATATAACACATATATATTATATATATAACATGGCATTTGTCACTTTGACTAAGTGTACCATTCAGTGGCACATGCATTATTATGCAACTGTCACTTCTAGTGACTTCCAGGACATTTTCATCATCCCCAAACTGAAAGTGGGAGCACATCCACAATGGCTCTCTGTCCCTGCCCCTCCTTAGCGCTGGGGAGCACCACTCTGTCCTGATCTCCACGTGCCCTCTAGGTGACACACGCCAGTGGAGTCACACAGCACTTCAGTGCTGGCCCTTCTGCGTCTAGGTTGTTCCACTTAGCATGAGGCATTCAGGGCTCACCCACGATGCAGTAGGTATCAGAGATTCCTTTTATCTGAGGCTGAATGATATTCCATTGTATCTATATATCACCTTTTCTTTATCCGTCCGTCTGTCCACAGGCACTTAGGTTGCTTCCATCCTTTGGCTACAGAGAGTAATGCTATGAACAATGGTGTAAAACTGTACAGTCTAGTCCTTGCTTTCTATCCTTTTGCTTATGCGTTGAATAACCTGAAGTGGAGTTGCTATATTGTGTGATAATCCTATTTGCTGCTTTGCGGACCTGCCTCCCTGTTTTCCACAGCAGCTGCACCGTTTCACGTTCCCGTCAACAATGCACCGCAGTTCCAGTTTCTCCATGTTTTTGCCAACACTTTATTTATTTGGATAACGAACTTTCTAATGGGTGTGAAGTGGCATCTCATTGTGGCTTTTATTTGCATGTTCCCTGATTATTGATGATTTTGTGCATCTTTTATTTGCTTATTGGCCATTTGTGTATTTTCTTTGGAGAGATGTCTGTTTGTAGTCTTTGCTCACTTTTAAATTGGGTTATTTTTCTGTTGTGTTATTCAGTGGTCTGAATTCTTTTTAAATATATCCTGGATAATAATCTCTTATCAGATATGTAATTCACAAATGGTATCTGCCATTCTGTGGATCACCGTTTTACTCTTCTGATATTATGTTTGATGTTTTTAGATTTTTTTATTTTAAATGGCAGTTTTAAAATTTTATCTTCAAAATGTCTATGATCACAGCCTTGTGCTCCATGGGCCCCAAACAGTCTCCCCTTGAGTGGGAGGACTCAGCCTCTGTCTCTGTTCCAGAGGTTCAGATGTAGGACATGGTATTTAAATTAGGTTGTTTTCATTCCTTCTGTCCTACTCTACAATATAACTGACTTCAGAACATCAGGCCAAAATAACAATTTCTATCTACACGTTATTCTTAACAGGAACGTAAGGCGAGGGAAGAACCTTGGCTCTCCCATGGGTTAATGACCCATAATTAACCCGTAATTGGTTAGAGGAAGCTTCACTGCCATTCACAGTTTTATTGATTTTTCATTATTTATTATTAATTGAATTTATTGGGGTGATTAGTTAATAAAATCATATAAACTTCATGTGTACAATTCTATAATACATCATCTCTGTATGGTATTGTGTGTTCACCACCCCAAGTCTCCTTCTGTCACCATTTATACACACTCCCGTTTTTCCCTATTCCCCCCCCCCCACTCCCCTTCCCTCTGGTAATCAACCTACCATTGTTTGTGTCTATTACTTCTTTTTTTTCCGGCTTAACTCCTTCACCTTTTTCATCGAGCCCCTACCCCCCTCCCCTCTGACAGCTGTCAGTCTATTCTCAGTCTCTGTGAGTCTGTTTCTACTTTGTTTTCTAGTGTATTTTATTCATTAGATTCCACATATAAGTTGTATCTTTATCTGAAGGCCTGGAAGTAGAAGTGGATGGCCTTGAAGATAATGAACTTCAAGTTGGGAGCCCCTCCCGTGAACAGACTCCTTTGATTGCTTGGAGTCACTATTAGTTGTAGATTGTGCTGGGAGAGGAAATGAAGACAGATTGCAAGCCAGAAGTCTTTCTGTGTAAGCAGTTCTGCTAAATTGCCTAAAGTAATTTCATAAGAAATGGACCTTGAACTCCAAGCTCCAGTAATTATTTATGATCTCTTTTCTTATTCTAAGTAAATATTTACTTCCATACCTAATTTTGTATTTGCAATTTTGTAATTTTTGTCTTTAAGAAATCTCCTTATCTTTTATAAGCTATAATCTCCTCCAAATCATGATTTGCCTCTATGCATTTTAATGCTGGATGATGCCCAGTTGTGAAGCCTGGTGTGATGAGAGTTACGTTTGTTTTCACTGAAGGTGAGAGAAGGAACATTCAGGTGGGGAGCTGAGATTGAGTGCTTGACACGATGTCTCAGCAGGTGCCATTCGCCCAGGTTTCCCCCATGTAGTGTGTATAAAACTTGAGAACGTGAAGGAGGGGTCCTTTTGCAGGGCCTTGCTTGTTTCCCTTTGCAAAATCTTCAGGTATCTCCACTATGTGTGCACCCAAGTTTGAGGCGTGCTCTCTTGGATTCGAACAAGGTGTTAATTCACCTTGTTCAGCGATTAACAATCCTTTTATTGTGATTATTTAAATGTTTTAATCATTTAATGTACTGTGATACACCTGTGTACAATCCAGATATTGCTTTTCCTCCTGCCATGTAGACTTTAATTTGTTTTCATCAATTCTGAGTAATTTTTCACTAACATTTTGCTCTCCTTTTTTTCTAGCAGATGCCTAGTATTTTATCTTTATACCTATTTATATCTCATTTTTTTCATCAATAAAAAATACTCAGGAAGATGTAGATGGCAAAGCACTCAGCACTAAGTGAAAATAGCCAGGGCTGGTTACACACATGTCTCTGCTACTTAGAATGAATACATGTCACGTGTGTCTTCCTTCTCTAGATAGTTGTCACTGTTACTTGGGGACGGCCATGTTCACTCACTTGTACACACTATTGTTCATTTACTATGTGCTGAAAACTCTAAGAAAGGGTCAACACAAGGAAAGGAGCTATCTTTCTTTTCTAATGTTCTTTACTTTTTAAATATTTTTCTCATGTAGTACATGCATGTGGTTTAAAAATATAAATAATGCCTTTATGTGTGTGTAGTTGCCTCCCTCACCCCTTTGGAATCCCAGTTCTTATTCTAAAGACACAGTCCCGTTTCACTCTCTCGTGTGTGTGTGTGTGTGTGTGTGTGTGTGTGTGTGTACAACTAGCTCTCCAGGACTGCACTTGATTTTCTCACCAGTTACTCTGTATGACTTAGCTGACATCCCACCCCTGCCCCCATTGTGCACACACTGGTCCTGGCCTCTGTGCTAAGTCCATGACCACTAGTTGGTGTGCCTTTTGCCTTCCAGCGGCTTCTACAGACACTCATCTGGAGTTTTCCCCTCCGCCTTCATCTTGATTCTGTCATTTTGTGCCTTTTCCCATTATGTTTACGGCCACTTTATTTTGGTTTCGGTAGAGTATCGATATCATATTTATGTTTGACACGTGGTTTTTAATCAGGGGCGAACTAATTACACAGGGCCCCTCAGTTCAATCTGTGGTGTATGTGCATAAAAGTATTAAGTGAGAAGCTGACATTAAAAGACATTTGATAAATGCAAGTCTTCTTCTTTCCCGCCTTCCCGGTCTTACTAGAGATGCAAGCCCTCTATCAGGAATGATGAAGCATCTAGTAATGGGGACTGTGATTCTGTGAGGCTCCCATTCTGACATGAGCAACTTAATGCATTACCATAAAGCACGCACTATTTTCTCCAGACTTACGTGCTTACAGGAAAACATACCAGCTGATTCATGCTTTGTTTGTTTTACATCATCTATTAATAAAGTCCTTGTGTCAGTTCACACAAGTGCTTAAAATATAGTATCACATTTTTGGGCTGAAATCATACTGTCCTATAAGTTTACTAAGCAAATTGTTTCTGTGCATGACATAAATGTGTACCGTTTCTGCAGTAGGATGATAACATGTCAACGAGAGCCAAACATACTGACATCTGGTATTCTCCAGAAAGCCTCATAAATATGATGGCTCCCAAAGCACTTGAAAGCTCACAGAACATTCACAATTCCAAATTCCAGCATCACGTGTTTAATTTATCCTGAATGACAAGGAACATATTTTTTATAAATGTATGATACATAAAAAGGGTTAAGATTCCATCCCCAGATTTCCACAGACATGACTTGCTACTGAGTTTGTTTCTCCATTTGTTTGCAGAGCAGCCCAATTAAAATTATTCATCACAGTGTTTCAGAAATAATGGAACAAATGTGACTCATCAAGCAGCAGGCTTGAAGCATTACTTAAGTCCTGCATGATACTCATTGCCGAAACTTTGAGCTTGAAATTTGCCTTGTAATCCAGTTAGTGTGAGTGGAATGCGGAGAGGTGATCATCCACTGTCGGGAATGGCGCGAGGTCACTCGTTTCTAGGGGTCCCTGGCTGAAGCCTTCAAATAGACTTCATGTTTTCAGGAGCAGCCTGCATCAGGCAGTAGGGACACGTTTCCTGCGCCTGTCTTCTGCCCACAAATGCAATACCTTTCCCATCAGAACGCATGTGTGTTGTTTTTATTTGACCTCTCACTGTCCAGGTGGGGGCTTTTCACTTGTAAATCAAACATTTGGGGCATGAAGGACTCAACATAAAGTGAATTAGTGATAAAAAAAGTCTTACCTCTTTGTGCCGGCGTGCAGGTATTTGCAGGGGAAATATCACATAACTACCTTTCGTTCTGCCTGTGAACCACACACAACGTTTTGTGCCATTTAAATCAGGGCCGAGAATGGTGTCCAATAGCATCGACACTCAAACCGAACCAAGAAAAACCCCAAAACTTCATGGGGATGCTTCTTGTCGTATTATCTGTGTTAGTGACAATTCCTGCCATCCTTACTGATGGAATGTTTATTGGGCGAATGGATTTCTTTTACTCACCGCTAACTGATTCATCCTTAAGGATGCCGTGTATTGATCTATTGTCTGTTCTCACATAGTCTGAACTCTCAGAGCTGGAAATAGATTGAGTCCATGATATGCCCTGTTAAGACTTTAGGAGACATATATCTTAAAAATATAGAACTAGCAGCATTTTGACATCTTGCAAAAGCACCTTGCTAAAAACTGATTTGAAAAAGTATATATACCAATATAAAATATATTTAATAGTCCTAAAGATTTTTAATAGCGTATTCACTCACACAATAATATTTTTATACTTCGAAAGTCATTTTTGTTTTCTTTTCTTTAATGTTAACATCATTAATGGTATAAACTCTATCAACTGTAATCTACAGATCATTAAAGTGTACAGCTTTTAAAAAGTTTAATTTTAAATTACAGTTTACATGCAGTGTCATTTTGTATGAGTCTCAGGTGTGTAGCGCAGTGCTGAGGCAGTCATACACTTTACAGAGTGTTCCCCCCGCCCTGGTATTTCCAGCACCCACCTGGCGCCCACACAGTTATGACAGTGTTATCGGCTATGTTCCCTGTGCTATACTCTGCATCCCCATGGCTGTTCTGTAACTGCGGATCTGTGCGTCTCAGTCTCTTCCCCTTTCTCTCCCAGTCCCCTCACCCCCTTCTTCTTTGGCCACCATCAAAATATTCTCTGTGTTTATGAGTCTATTTCAAATCTTTGTTCCTTAATTTTGTTCCTCAGATTCCACGTATAAGTGAAATCATGTGGCATCTGTCCTTCTCTGACTTGCTTCACTCAGCATAATACCCTCTAGGTCCACTCATGCTCAGGTTAATGGTCAGGTTTCATTTTTTATGGCCGAGTAATATTCTCTTATATATGTGTACAACTTTTCTAGCCACTCACCCATTCACGGGCGCTCGGGCTGCTTCCGTATCTTAGCTGTTGTAAATAACACAGGGGTGCAGACATCCTTTCACATCAGTGTTTCTTTGGTTAAATTTCCAGCTATGGAATCACTAGGTCATAGGCAGTTCCGTTTTTAATTGTTTGAGGACCCTTCGTACTGTTTCCCATGGCGGCTGCAACAATCTGCATTCAAAGGGTGCATCTCGATAAGCTTATATTCACACACACACATTCTGAAATTATCAATACAAATAGGATAGCATGTTCTTCTCCCCCAAAGCTTCCTTCTGCCTTTTGGCAGTCCCAACCGCCATGCCCCACCCACAGATCTCCTGATCGCCTTCTCTCATTAGAGATGAGTCTGCATTTTCTCCAGTTATATGGAAATGGAATCATAGAGTATGGCGGTTCTTGTCTGGCTTCTTTCATGCAGCATAATCGATTCAACATTCACTCATTCAGTGTGTGTTTCAGTAGTTCACTCATTTGTATTAATTTATTATCTGAACTATTGCTGTTTGCTTTACCATTCACCACCTGCTGAAAGTTAATCCTGTCAGACTATTACAAATTAAACTGTTATGGATATCAGTTACAATCTTTCACTTGCTCACATTTATTTTGGATTATACTTGGAATTAGTGCCTGGATCATATGGTGTGTGTGTGTGTTACATATGCACGGAGCTGCGGAGCTGAGTTCCACCAGGACTCTGAGACCCCCAGCTCCTCCAAATCCATGCCTGTGTACAGCGATGTCAGACTTCCAGGCTTCAGCTGTTCTCACAGGCATGTGATTATGTACCCCTGAGTTCATTTCCTCCTGGTGAGGATACTTGCAGTTTGTATATTTATTTAGCAGTGTGTTTGTACAAATATTTTTGTTGTTTTGTTTTCTGATGCTGAAATTTAAGAGTTCTTTACATATGTCAGATAAAATGTTTGTCAGATACATTATTTATAAATATTTTCACCTTGTTTGTGCTTTGCCTTTTCTTTTTATGAAATAGGCTTTGTTTTCTAGAACAGTTTTAACTGCATAGCAGAATTGAGCAGAAGGTACAGACATGTGCCATATATCCCTTGCCTTCACATATGCCTACCTCCTCATCAGCGTTCCCCAGCACAGTGGCACACAGGTTAGCAGGGATGGACCCGTGCTGGTGCGTCGGGATTACCCAGCGTCTACAGTGCACTTCAGTGTTCGCGCTTGGTGTTGCATATCCGTTATATTCGCTCTCGGTCTGTACTACTGTAGAATGACATGCACTCGCCACTACAGTGTCCTACAGAGTCGTGTCACCACCCTAGTAATGCTCTGCGCTCCACCTGTTCTTCCCTCTTGCCCACCCCTGACTCTGATCTCTTTACTGTCCCTATAGTTTTTGTCCCGGAACACACACACATGCACACACCCATACACACATGTATATGTATACACACATGCATGTGTGCACACACGTATACACACATGTATGTGTGTATATATACACATATATGTATATACATACATGTGTGTGTGTACACGTGTGTATAATGTAGTTGAAATCATACAGATGCAGCTTTTTTATATTGGCTTCTTTCATTTAGAAATATGCACTTAAAGTTTCTCTATATCTTTTCATGGTTTGATAGCTCATGTCATGTAAATGCTGAACAATATTCCATTGTCTGGATGTGCCGATGTTGATTTCCTTATTCATCTACTGAAGGACATCCTGGCAGTTTCCAAGGTTTGGCACTGATGAATAGAGATGCTACAATATCTGTAAGCGAGTTTTTGTATGGACATAAGTTTTTAAATTCTTTAGGTGTGAGTATTGAGGAGTACAATTGCTGGATCCTATGGTAAGAATAGGTTTAGTTTTGTAAGAAGCTGCCAAGCTGTCTTTCAGAGTGGCCAGGTCATTTTGCATCCCCACCAGCAAGGAGGGGAGTTCCCATTGCTCCCCATCCTCACTGGCATTTGGCCTTTGTGGGGGATCTGGATTGTGTCCGCTGTCATAGGAGTGCTGTGGTTCCTCATTGTTCGAATTTGCAGTTCCTTGATGATGTTTTACAATGTGGAGCATCTTGGTGGAGAAGAGTTGGTTAAGGTCTTTGGCCCATTATTTGCATTTTTTAAAAGGCATTTTTATATATTTTGATAATAGCCCTTTATCTGATTTGTCTTTTGCAAGTATATTCTCCCCACCTGTTCCTGTTGTCGCTGCTACCTTTCCCATAGCAGACTTCCTGATTTTAATGAAGCTAGGCTTATCACTTTGTTTGTTTGTTTGTTTCTTTCATTTCTTTGGATCGATTCTTTGGTATTGTGCCTGAAATTCCATGACCATCTAGAGTTTCTTTTACGCTATCTTCTAGAAATTTTATTGTCCTGAGTTGTACATTTATGTCTGCAACCCATTTTTGAATTAATTTTTACGGAAGATGCAAGCTCTGTGTGTGTGTCTTTTGTTATCTTGACAAGGTCTTTCAAAGAGCAAACATTCTTATTTCGATGAATTCAGTTTGTCGATTTTTTTTTTCTGTCACGGACTGTGCTACTGTTGTGATATACAGGAAATAATTTTGGACTTACACAATCAAAAATGTTTTCTAGTATGTTTTGTCTTGTAAGTTCTGTAGTTTCAGGTGTTACATTTAGGACAATAACCGATTTTGAGTGATTTTTTAGTCCATGAAGCCATGTATGGATCGAAGTTCTTTTCCTTTTTGCATATGGATTTCCAGTCTTTACCATGTGTTGAAAAGACATATATTTTCAGATTTTAACTTTAAAATAAAATGCAACTTTGTATTTGAACAGCGAAAGCAGAGTTTAATGTAATGATATCAGTTCAGGAAAGGCTGTGTAGAGAAGACAGAAAGCAGCCCAAAGAACACATACTGTAAATACTATACTAATGGCTTGCCCTACACGCTGGAAGGAGAGGCAGAAGGGGGAAAGGTTTCATGACGTGTGTGGCTGAGAGGCTTCCCACCAAGGGGCACGTTCGGTCTGCCCTGCACAATGCATAGAAATGTGTCAGTGGCATCGAGTGTGAGATGGTTGGCATTTCTAGGATTGAGAAAGAAAACACCTGACAAACAGCATTTATGTAGCCATTTCTAAAATTGCCAAAAACATTATTTCTCGGTCTGCCAAGAAACACCTCGTCAATGACCTTGAGAGTTTGTAGGGGTCCTGGCATGAAATGAGATGGAAGCCAAGGGGAGTTTGTTAGACCTTAGGGAGCTTGGATTTTATTTAATGGCTGTGTGGGGATCATAAAAATGACAATAAATTACATCGCTTAACAGGTTTCCTCTTTTGGAACAGTAAATATTCTGTGTTCTTTTAAATTTTTAAATAATGCAAATTACCTCTAAAATGCAATCCCTAATGCACATGTCAATAAATAAAATATCCTGTCCTCAACCCATGATCATTTCAGAACAAAACTAGTCCGATCCATGTTGATGGAGGTGTTTCTTCTCAGCAATAAGAATTCTCCTTAACATTTGTCAGCATGCCGAAAGTTGACAATTATATCAAAATGAACATTATATGAAAATATTTACAACTTATTGTTAGAGATTCAGATGAATGTCAGAAAACTCATCCACTGTCTGATTAGAAAGTTACAGCCACTTTGCTCATTAAAAAATAAGAAGTTTAGTCAGTAGCATGGACCATTTCATATGATACTAAGAAAAGTGATACTTTGATTAGGATTTTTCCTCTTTGAAACTGACTCTTTATTCACTGAACCAAAGCTAACTACCCTAGATATTAGATACACATTGCAAAATTCATTAATACCGTCATTCGTTCGGCTACACCATTCATTAAGAAAGAGCCATTATTTAATTATGTCTCTGATGGTGTAGATATGACAGGACATCGCATCAAGCTGTAACAATTCCTGCTGTACAATCATCAGGCCTCAGGTGTATTGTGATAATTGCTTTTTATGAACCCAGCTTCTACTCTGCAAACACAATGCCATTTTACTGCTACCTGCAGTTGAAGAGCAAATTACGGGGAAATAGAAACAGTTGTGTTAGAATATATTGTGAATCTTTCTCAATTTAGTTTCCTGATCATGTTCAACTTAAAAAAAAAAAATCCTTTTTTCTAATCAATACATCTATAAAAGTTAGATTTTTTAAAAAGAGAAGTCTTCTATAGTTAAAATTTTATAAACTGTGTGAGAGTAGAAATCGAACATCCTAAGGCAGACTGAGCTTCATGGCTCACCTGGGAAATGCCCCATTTGTTGCCATCCTTTTCACCAAGTTATCTGCGTGTGACCTTGAGCGTGAACCTGGGCTGGGACTTAAGTCACGGGATTTTAAGATATGAAAAGCAGCAACTCAAGGAGAGCTAACAACTAATGTTTCAATATTTACCAAGAAAGAGGAATTCATCTCATTTCTGTCTCCACAGAGACCTGAAAAGTCCTAGTCTGCCACGTAAGGAATTGTATCATTTGTCAATTTTGAAAGGTGTAAAAGCATGAAGGTTTTTCCTCAATTTTTGTTTTTAAAATTTTGTAACAAAACCAGAAAATGGTAAAGACGTCAATATGCAAAAACCCTAAAATTGAACTAAATTTCAATTAAAGCCAGTAAATCATATCCAAAGATAATGTAGCTCTTGCTGTAAGGATTGTTGCATTTTAGCAGAGCGAATGTTTGCATAAAATTATTAAAAGTAAAATTAAAAAAGTGTAACTTAAGAATCTAAGATCTTTGCCTCACCATCTAAATAACAAATACAAATAAACTTTCCCACTAAACATGAACTCAGACTTTGAAAGTAAGTAGCAGTATACACTTCTCAATATCAGTTACTTTTGTAGTAGTTAGAAGTAAAATTCAAAGTAGAAATTGAAGTGTGTCAATTATAAAATCCGTGAAATCTCAGAAATGGATTAACAGTGTGTCGTAAGAGTTAACATGTGTAAATATTTTCTAAACTATCCCAGATCTTTAAGGGCATTGAAATCATATGCACTGGAAGAATTACCCAACATAAACTTAAAAAAGTATTAATTGAGCCATCTAAAGATCATTGTTGTAAAGTAACTATTTAAGTGTCCAAAAAAAGAGATCTTTTTCCTTCCCCTACGTCTTGCCCAAAGAGTGCGATTACCCTCCCTGGGGTTCTCTGTCCCCAGAGTTAAGGTTCCCACATCTCCAGCAAATGCTTTGCAGAGTCTTCTCTGATTTTCTTGTTAACACAAATCAACTTGGAAGAGAGCTACTGCTTATACAGAAGATGAGTGCTCCAAATCTGGTTTTGTACAATGAAAGAAATGGAGTTTTAGGATCAGTAAGAGTAATAGTCAGCATGAAATATCTTTCTCCCAATATATTTACTGCTAAGCCTGTACATATTCTTTCACAGCTTAACTTAGTAGTTGGAAAGTAAACATATTTTATGTTTGAGAGTAATTTTTTATTTTAAATTTAAATCGACATGTGAAATTCATAATAAAAAAATGACTGAGCTCAATATTTGTATTTTATCTTTCTTCTTTGCAAACTTAATAGTGACTTTTTATTCTCTGCCACATCAATTTAAATGTCCGACATTTTTAATTTATATGATGCTTTATAGAATTAGAACTTAGTTTTTAATGCACCAAGCTCTTTATATCTTATGGAATTTCAAATTAGTACAGTATTTAAAGTGTTTGCTTTTGATGAAGGAGATTTTGTAAAATTTTTTATTAAATTCTTTTTCATCTCATGGCAAGATGGATACTCCAAATGACTCTGAAATAATTTCCATAGTTTTATCCATACATTTACTATTACTTATTTAAAAACTGGCCATATGTTGTTTATAGGGTTACCCAGTCAGGATATTTTGCTATATAGCAGCCCAAAGGGTCCTTTGGATTTTCTTAACTTTTGGCAGGGTTACTAAAAGTAGTATTGTAACAGGGTGCAGCCAAGAGGGGAGCCCCAAATAGGGATTTGTAACAGGGTCCAGAAGAGCTTGGAGATAATTGGCTCCACACCACAGGGCCACACCGGCCCAGAGTGCTGGCAGCTGTGGCCAATTGTGGGAGGAGCCGTAAATGGGGCTGCAGAGGAAGATTGGCACTGGGATTTAAACGGAGGCACAGCAGCCATTAGACGCCTCTTTTTTTGGGACCATGCATCTGTTTAGGACCACGCGGATTTGGTGTCTTGGTTGGGACCATGAGGCTTGGGTGAGAGTCAGGACCACGAGGCTTTGGAAGTGCTCCCTTTTGCCACGTGGAGGGTGCTGAGAGGACTGTGTGCATTTGTGGGGAACTTTAGTTTGTGTTCTTTCAAATGAATAATAAATTCCTTTCCTTTTCACAAATCTTGGGCATTGAGATATATCTTTCCTCTGGCAGCAGACATAATGAACCTGGGGGGTTCCTTTCGGGTAATACTAGATTGTCTCGGCTGCCCTTGGCCCCCCCGTTTGTACTGTAACAGTGTATGTGGTTATTTTGAGACAAAATGACACAGTTTGTGCAAACCTAGTGGGAAAAACTAGTGAGCTTGTGCTAATGTTTTATCTCCCCATCTCATGTGCTACTAGAACCTTGGGTTTCAACCCTTTCGGGAGTGTCTAATCTCCGTGATGAAGCTGCTCCGTGGAGCAGGGGTGGAACCTGTAGAAGGGCCTCAAGAAACATTTTTTTTGACTCAGTGACTACATTTAAGGACCACTAGAAAATCAGAAAAGCTAGAAAGCACAAAAGAGTAAATATTCTTCTTTCAGTACGAGTATTTAGAATAAATTGTTTCGAAAATTTTTATGCACCTTTGAGAAACTGCAAGACCAGTTTTTCAAATATTTCAAAACCTAACAATGGGATTATTTAAAAATTAAGAACTTAACATTCAAAATAAGGACTTGAAAAGTAAAACTTATTTTATGTTCATTAATTTTCTCCAACAGTTTATTGAACTCCATACTATTTGTTTCTAATGAGCATGCCATGGTTCACTTCATATATGAATTCATCATTAGCCTCTGCTAATGATATTTTCATCAAAAGATTAGTTTTTAGAAAATTAAATTATGAGTTAATTAATACACATTAACAGCAACAACAACAAATTCACAGCAGATGTGATTAGACAGTGTTTTCGAACCATTATTCACGAAGCAATATTGGTGGTACTTTATGTTAAGAAGGCCTTTTGTTCCTAGAATATTGTTCCTTACATTTAAAAAAATAAATGAGGTGCAAATTAGGAACTAATGTTTCCTCTTAGGAACTTAGAGGAATTCATAACTACTCAGAGAACGACACTGAAAGGGAAGTTGAGGCATTGTCGGCTCGTTCCTGGAGAATGTCTGACCTCTCGGAACTGCAGGAGATCCCTGGACCAACAGGCGTGTCCAGAGGGCCCTCCATGTCCTAACTTCTATTCTTCTCGTCAGCACGGGGCGAATTGGTACCAGCACCTGAGCTTTGATTAGTTTGTTTGACCCTAACTGCTGACTTTACTTGGTAATCCTCCAATTTGTAATCAAATCAGTTTTCTTTTTTTTCCCTGTAAGAACATTAGACATAATGTAAGATAATGAATCCTACCATAATTTCATTGAATAACGAGTCTTGATAAAGTCACTAGATTTATTTTCCTTCTAAACTGCTTATTTTCTTGCTGTTCACTTTGGTTTTGCTTGTCTACTGAAACAAGGCTGTGCCCTTATTTTGTTCTAGATTGTCCACAAAAGTCTTAATACCAAATTTTGACTTCACATCTTTTTTTGGTGACTTTTGCATTAGAAATGATGATAATTAAAAAATACCAGGGTTGAAAGTAGCACTCTCTTAAAAAATCAAATTTTTAGATCAAAATCCAAATTGTTAAAATTACTGAACTGTAGCCTTCTGCAGGGAGTATAAAGTGAATAGAATAAAAACATCAGTAAAGAAAAACCATATATATTATAAATGTATGTCATCTATGTATTATATAAATGCATACATAAAATGCATGTTTATACATAGATGCCAGCTTTGTGACTAATTAACTTATTCCAAATGCTATACAAAGAAAGCTTGCTTAATTTTCAGTATAAACAATGAATGTGAATTACTTAATGTAGTCATGCTACCCAAAATACTGTGGTTCACATAAAAAGTGATTTCCTAAGCGAAAGTACCAAAGCTACTATACAGTATTTTTAAGTGATAGAAATTTAATTGAAATGAAAGAAATTACAGAAATGGAGATTTTTCTGGAGAACCCACAGAAGCAGAGGTTACAGAGCAGCTGATTGCTACCCTGAGATCCCAGAGCAGGTGGGTGGCCACACAGCGTAAATCCTTACAAAACCAGTGGAACAAGATTATCTTACTTTTTTTTAAATCTCCTTTATAGACTTTTGCCTGTGCATGCTTTTCCCCCCACTAGGTTAAGGTTTTATACTCTGACTTAATCTATCATGTTCCCCTCAGCAGTTGCTATCCTTTGCCCAAGTCTATTATTAGTAGAGCCAATTCAAAAATTGCTATCAGGAGACGTTGTACTGACTTTACAAAAAAATAACCCATTTATATGTAACACCCAATTGAAAGACAATTCATAAATTAACGAAGCACCGCACTCACTGTGGAAGTTCACACCAAGTTCATCCATGTTTTGTGCGCCAACTGAATGTACTTTCCCTACCTGGAGCAGAGACCCCTCACTGCGGCCGTGGTTAACTGCTCCGTGAGGCCGTTGTGAAGGGACAGTTCACCGCAGCCCTTTCCTTACGGTCACAGAGGGTGAAAACTTTTTGGCAGAAAACTCACAAGAAGAGTGCACCCATCCGAATTAAACAACTCAAGGTCCTCAGTGTCCCTTCATGTTGGCTGACAGTCAGCAGTACAGTCGTCTCAACCCCCAATTTACGAAGACAAAACAGCCTCCGAGGAGTCCCTGCTGGCGTTAACCGCTTAGGCCACACCTGGGTTCGTACTGCAGGTGAGACACTGATGATGACAGGCAGTCATAGGACTCAGGTCATTGTTCACCACTGGGACAACTTGGATCACTGGTCCAAGGGTTTTTATGTATTTTTAAAATATTTTTATAGGTCCACTTTGTAAGTCTTGCTCATTATGCTCTTGTCTGGTGTCTGCAATCCAGCGTCATGAAAGCTGCAAACTGGCGTGGCCTCAACAGGTGACTCAGAGACCAGTCAAAGGATGAAGCAGGATAATGTGATACTGATGCATGTGCAGTACAAACCCATGTCCCCGCCGATGGAGCTCATTTTCCTCTGGGAACAAAAATGAGCCAGGGTGCTGGCGATCAGGATACACTTCGATGTTGCTCTCTTACAGTGTCAGCTAATGAGTTTGAAAAGGGTTCAGAAACGTTAAAGAGACTCATCGGTCTGTAGCCATAGAAACACGTCGTCCCCAGAACGAGACTCAACCCTGTTCGATTGGTAAGCTCACCTCAGTGAACTCAGTTTTGCAAGCAATTAATGTCAGCCCCGCACTGCTGAAAGCCAGCCAGTCCAGGACAGACTCACTCCCCAAAACACAACTCCGAGTGACACTTAATCAATGACAATCTCACCGGAGTAAACACTCGGCTACAGATGGTGTCAACCCACCAGCTCTTCTGAGTGCCCACCACCTGCTAAGTCCCACACTTCCCAAATGCCCAATAGAGGGTGAGCCAGGCTGGTGGTCTCAGAAGGACCGGGCCTGATTGCCAGAGCATTCCTTACCAATGTCGGGAATGAGTTCATTTGTTGACTGTTTTATGTCAGGCTGTCACCTATGTTTCTATCGTCCTTTGATGGCATTTATTTGGGGATACTTGTGCCAGAATATATTCTTATATATGGTGAAGGAAATCTTTCCCTAGATACTGGTTTGTTTATAATTTTTCTTCTTTGACATTGCACACCAGGAAGTCACTGGTTGCAATTGTAAATGAAAGTTAAATATATGTGTGTGTGGATATATGTGTATACATAAGTATATACTTATATATACCTATGTGTGTGTACATATAAATAATTTAAGGAACATCAACATTTCCATGCAATTTTTCCCTTCTAGGCAAAAACATAGCATTTCTGTTTAGTATCTAGTTTTATATCCTCCAACACAATTTTGTATAGGCTTTCTGTTTCTCATTAAATTGATACCTTATTATTTTATCTGTTCAGTGGTAATTGGACTATATACACTTTGCGTCTATACTTTCTTATGTTTGTTTATGTATATTTTGCCAGCAACTATCAATTTTTTTCTAGATTTCATGGAAATACGTCTCAAAAAACAAAACAGAAAGAGAGAGAGAAGGAAGAGTGGGAAGGAGGGAGGGAGGAAACCACCGAGCAGAGTAAAACACTGATGTGTGTGTGTGTGTGTATGTGTGTGTGTGTGTGTGTGTCTGTTTTCCACTGCCATCCAAACTCTGGGTAAATAAATTACTTGTAGGTTTAAAGAAATCGAAGCAACCAAAAAAAAAAAAATCAGGCATGGCCCTTGCACAGTGGTGAGTGAAGGGGTCCCCCATACATCGTGAGTTGAAGGCACAGAGCAGGATCTGCTAGGAAAATTTAGTGTAATGTAGCTTAATTCACTTATCTTTCATGATATAATCTGTGTTTTTTTGGCACTTTATTTAAGAAATCTTTTCTTACATTAGTTATATAAAGATCCTCTTGTATACTATTGTTCACAGACTGTGCTTCTGTTACGTACTTAAGTCTCTGGTATCACTATTAACTGATCGTGCAGACCGTGAAGGAGGAATCCAGTTGCATTATGACCCGATGCAGAGAACTCATTTCCCCAATAACTGTTATGGGTTATTATTATTTCCCAGCTGATTGGAAATGCTCCCCCATGATATATCAAATTACTGTGTATGAGTTTATTGTTGCTCTTGTGGCTTTGGGTTTCTCTATTCTGTATCATAGGATCTTTTCTTCCTATTCCAGCACTAATGTCACACTGTTTTAATAACTTGGGTTTGGCAAGGGATACGATTTTTGTCCCTTATAACAGAAGTATAGAGTTTCTAGTCTCCCGTGTCCCAGCTGCAGATGAACTGCAACCCCCAGCCTTGGACAGATTGGGGGTGTTTGCCCTCGGGTCCTGCAAACCCCTGCAGAGTTTTCCAGACCCCAGATTCCAGCCACGTGGGGAAATTCTGCATTGGCTCTTAGGCTCTGTGTGCCACTGAATTTGTATTTTCTGTCAGTGATGTCTTCCATTTGGACCCACCCCATCCCTTTTCATGGCTGGGGTGTCATTCTGCGTGTCTGAAGCGCACCAGAGAGCATTGCCACGTTTGCTACATCATCACACTTGAAGTAAAACCATTGTAAGCCTAAATTTTATCCCTGTGTATATAAACCTGATCCAGATTTGATTATTCTTATAGAATAAATCCAAATGCAATTTAAACATATTTTTCAGTTGATATATAGCTGCAGTACATCTGCAGTAACAAATCAATGTTGTCCTTAATATGCTTTTTCCAAATACGGCTGGGCCCTGCAGATACATTATTATTTATGTTTTACAGCCACATATTTTCATTAAAAATAGTATTATCCAGCTTAGTCATTCACTCTATTATCCTTCCTTTTTCAATTTCTTTTATCAATATTTATTGAACATGAGGTCTAAATGTGTTTAGATTGTATCAGAATATTACAATTCCCACAAAGAAACAGATTTCCAGCTCCTGAATATAATCATACCCTATAATAAGGACAGTAAACACATGTTCAAAATTTATTTTAAACACGGTCACATCATGAAAAAGAAAAGCATAGCATCTTACTTGAACTACTTACTTTAAGGAGAATAATATATATTTAGATATATGTTCTCAAGCAGGGGACTTTTTAAGCCTTCTTACTTTATAATCACCATTCTCAAAATAATTGGAAAAAGCATTGATGTTTTGTTCAATCTTTTGCCACAGTTTCAAAAAGAAATGTTATTTGCTTAAGGTCGTTATTTTCTCAGAAGGAGCAAAATGGTTTCAATCATTTAAATCCAATTATGTGTATTTTACATCTAATTCATCCTCCAAATAAAATAAGTAAATTAGAGGTATTATTGTAACCAGATAGAGATTTCTCAGCCAGCAAGGGAAGGCAATTCCAGCACCCAGGGTAAGAGATATCAAGCACCACTTTCAAGTAATGGATCCGGTATTCTTCAGATTGATCTGGCACCGCTTGACCTCACATTTATACCCCAGCCACTGAAAACGAACATCTCATTTCTTCTGGAAAGAGATGAGAATTCACTGTGCGCAAAAATGCTAAAATGGAAGGTCATAAGGAGTGAAAAGTACTGTTTTTGAGAATTAATATGATCATGCATAATAGTTATATTGTTGCTAACTTGTCACTGAAGTAAAGGGACACTTTTACGGACAGCTCATTTATATGTAGTATTTAAATTTAAAATGGTTCATTTATTAAAATTTAATAGCAGACATTATTGTCATTATGGCCACAGAAGGTTACATATTGTTCCTGAGAATAACCCATAATGCCATACTTACTTTTTGGGTGGAGATAGCTTTTATCTGAAGCTGCAGTGATGCTCTAGTAAATATAATTTGAACATTATTTTAATTTCCACTCATGTAGTAACACACCATTAATCTGAAGGTTCATTATGTAGTCATCTTCAAGGACAGAACTAAAAAGCTACAAAGAAAATTGGTGAAAAGCTAGCCTGTAAGTTATCTATGCAGCAGTCAAGAAATGGTTAAAGGAATCTTCTCTCATTGCTATCACCAGCACTACTAAACGAGAGAGTATTTTTTCATTAGTGGGCAATTTTTATCCCAGAAAGAAATAGTGATGTTTTAGAGTCAAGAAACAGCCACAAAAGGAACAGATAATATTTCAGGCAATAATCTATCTGAAAGATTTGTATTTTGTGTACTAACCCAATAAAACCTCTCCAGTCCCTGTCTGTAATTCAAGGAAGGTGACAGAGTGTATAAGTTGTTTATGAAACTTAGGTCACCCGAAGTCCATATGTCACACCGATGCTGTTGCAGTAAGGGATTATCCCTATTATTATTTTCATTAAAAGTCACAAATCTCCGACTGCTTGATTATGATCTTCGAGCTAAATGCATCATCTCACACAACACTGCCATATTAACCGCACACCACTGTGTAATTCAGCCATGAGCGCCTTCACTTGGTAGGGGAGCAAAATGAGCCTCTGAAACATTCCATCATTTTTCCAAGCCACGTGGCTAATAAATGTTACACAAAGACACCATGCCCAGCCTAACTCCAGAGAAAGCAGAATTACAAGAGCAACTGAAATAGAGCGGCTGAGCTTCTTAGACTTGCCAAGTGTCACCTTGGTGATTTATGTCAGTTATGGGGAGGGAGTTATGAAAGAGGTCTGTGTCAGCCCGATGACATCCCACAGGCGACACAGGGATGAACAGGATAACCCGCAGTTCACTCCAAATGCCGAGGCAGCAGAAGAAAAAGAAAAAGTGAGACTACACCGAACCAAAAAGCTTTTGCCCAGGAAATGAAATCATCAGCAACATGAAAGGCAACCTACAGAATGGTAATCATATATCTGATATGGGGTTAATAGCCAAAATATAGGAGGCACTCATATGATTCAACAGCAAAAAAGAAAAAAATCTGATTAAAAAGTGGGCAGATCTGAGTAGACATTTTTCCAAAGAAGATCGACGGCCAAGTGGTGCGTGAGAGGTTGTTCAACGGCACTGTTCATCTGGAAACAAAGATCAAAACCACAGCGAGCCATCACCTCATACCTGCTAGAGTAGCTTCCATGGGAAAGACGAGAGAGAGCGTGGGTGAGGACTCGCAGCAGAGGAAGCCCTTGTGCCCTGTGGGTGCCTTTACTGACGGGACATCCAACATGAAACCTCCAGTGTGGAAGTTCCTCAGAAATTAAAAATACAATTCGATTTTTATTTTAACAAAGTGAAAATAGAATTACCATGTAATCCAGAATTCTACTTTTGGGCATTTACCCATAGAAAAAGAAAACACTAAGTGAAAAAAACGTGTGCATCCCCATGCGAATTGTGGCATTATTTATAAGAGCCAAGCTGTGGAAGCAACCAAACTGTCCATCAGCGGATGACTGAATAAGCAAAATGAGGTGGGTATAGATGTGCTACGACTCAGCCGTGAAAAATAACGAATCTCACCGTTTGCAACAACATGGATGGCTCTTGACAGTATTATGCTGAGTCAGACAAATAGACAAATACTATGTTATCTCATTTACATGTGGAATCTGGAAAAAAAAAAGCTGCTTGATAGAGGGACAAGACCAGTGGTCGCCAGAGCAGGAGAGGTGGGGTGGGGGTGGGGTGAAATGGGTAAAGAGGGTCCGACGTTACAAACTTCCAGTTATAAGTCATGGGTTGTAATGCATTGCAGGGTGCCTGGAGTTGATAATCCTGGATCACATATTTAAAAGTTACTAAGAGTATAGATCTTAAAATTCCTCATTACCAGAAAAATTTTCGTAACTACGTATGGTGATGGGTGTTAATAGACTTATGGTGAGGATCATTTCACAGTATATACAAATATCAAATTATTATGTTGTATACCTGAAAGTAATCTAATGTTAGATGTCAAACTATACCTCAATAAAAAGATGTTTATGGATAAAACATATTTAGACATCTATGAAATAAAATACCAATAAATAAGGAAGAAACTACCAAGGTATATAAAGAACACGGATAAATAAAAAATGCTATGTTGAGCAAAATATTCAACACATCTTATTAAAAATTGTATGATTCCACATGTGTAAATTATAAACCAGAAAGAATAATTTATAAGAAGAAAAGGCAAATTGGTAATTGCCTGGAGGGAGGTGTCAGAGTAACTCGATGCAAAGGACCCTGAAGGGCAAACTTTTTAGGGTATGGGGTTTTTCATACCTTGATTGTGCTGGTGTTAGCAGCTGTTCATGCCTATGTCATACTCATCGAGCGTTTAGTTTTAGTATCAAAATGAGATTGGTGGATTTCTATCAAACAATTTTGAAAGGTCAGAATTGAATCAAGAGGGAATACTGAATTTGAATGAACCTCATTCTTCCTAATGGAACCTGGAGCAGAGAACCAGCTGAGCCTACAGTATCTGACCTTTGACCTACAAGTCTGTGAGAAAATGAACAGATGTAGTTTAACCTGTTAACTTGGTGATAATTTCTTAATTATCACAATAGAAGACAAATACAGCCGGATACTAAGGTTTCCATTTCTTCAACAGCTTTCTGATTCCACTCTATTCTCTTACCCAGCCTCCAGATCAGTTGTGGAAAGACCAAAACAAAAATTTATACTTCGTTAAATGTATCATAAAACGTTAAGTCACTCCTTCTTTCTCACCTACAACTTTTATCATTGCTCCATGCTTTCTCTTCTCTTGTTAAATCAGTGTTTTCTCTGCCCTAGCAAGCCATTGTGCTCAAACTGACTTTGATTTTTTTCCCCAAGTTCTTGCCTCCCTCATCAAATCTTGTTCGTCTTTCAAGTTATAACTCTTCAAATTGACTTTTACAGAAAGCATTCCCTGGGTTGCCATTTTTTTATCTTCTATTATCTGAAGGTCTATGGCTCTTTTTAGCTATAAAGTACCATTTTTTTCAATTGTAACTGCCTTCCATAATTTAAAGTTTCAAATACATCTTTTTCTGATTTGCAAAATGAATAGTAAGTACATTGACATAAATTATCATTGCATCATTTGTAGGGGCCACCATCTGCTGCATACATGGAAGATATTCAGTAAATTATTGTTGAGTGATTTATTCACTGAACATTCACCGTCATTTCTTCCATTCACAAATTTGGAGAATATGTAAACTGTGGACTACCTAAGTATATTTAGCTATGTACTTAACTCTAAGTAAATACCAGTATTTATTTGAATTACCATAAAATGAATGCAAACTAGAGGCAAATGGCTAAATTTTTAAATCAGCTGATCTTACGTATTTAATATTCTTGCAAGGTGCAGGTTTTTTCAGAACTGAACTACTCTCCTTTTTCACTAATTTATTTAAATCATATATTAAGCTCCAAACATTCTAAGGAAATGCCTGAGTCCAACCTGAAGTGCTGTTAATTATTTGATAGCAGAACTCTTAATAAACTCTGTTCTGACCCAGTGGTCAGGAGTTAATTGGTATTCAAACCTCCCTTACTTGCTCATCTACCAAGAAAAATAATCATCATTTTGCCCCTCCTCTTGAGTAGGGAACATGATGTTTAATGCTTATTCCAATTAATTATTCTCCACATCTTTAGTCTTTGTTCATATCCTGAGAAAATGAAATTGTTCTTTTTCTGCAAATGGAATTGGACTAGAATTTGTCACTATGATTTTATGCCAGTTAATTAAAAGTCTGCTTAATCTTCAACTTTGCCCTTTTTATTTCTCTCCAGGCTTAGTTAATATCCATTATTTTGCTTTGGTAATACAGATAGAGCCAGAAGTATCCTAACAGTAGACATAGAATTCATCCATTAAATTGAAAAATGGACGACATGAAGGTAATTTAATAGGGCTCAACCTAATTCTCCGTTCTGTCCCCAGAGTTGATAAACATCCTCAGGGGAAGAACCTTGAAGTCAATTTTCCTTTTCAAGGGTCTTTCTTTGGAGCCTTAGACCTTCTGGTATTTTTTGCTTCAGAATCCCTCAACTCTCTGTAAATAACTGCACCGTTCACCTGGTATTTTCAGTTGTTTTGGGCAAAAGTGTTGCTTTGCTACCAGCTGGTGCACCCCACTGGAAGCAAAGGTTGACCGGAAGAAGTTTGACACACTTTTCCACTGGAAAGACTGTAGAAGTTCATGAGCAGAGAATACGATTTTGTTTTTACAATTGACCTTCCTGCTGTGTCGGTCAGTGCTGAGGTATTCCAGGTGGAAAACGCTGGAGATTTGGACAATGTTCTTAAAACAGACTTTTCACCGTAATCGGTAACATTACTTGTGTCACCAAATGATGTTTTTATGTAGTCTGGGTACGTTTTATCACTGCTGACTGATCTAGAGTCTTACTTTCTAAGTGTTTCTTTTTGGATTTGCTTAATTTTAGGTCTATTGCCTGCTAAATTCAGAAAAGTTCAGTCCAAGAAAATGCATCACGTTTTAATTTCTTCCTGCTTTGGAACTAGTAAGAATTCTGGAAAATTAAGGAGACTTTTCACTGCACATTCTTCACATTACATTCCCCTTCAGGTGTATTTACACTCATAAAAACACCCCATTATTGTTTTTGAATTCTCAGCATTTGTTGCATATTCAGATAATGTGTCCCTTTGTGTGTGCTCCGAGGCGATCACTTGGGTAATAGGAATGTTGCCTGCTCTTTGTTTTCTTTGAATCTTCTGTCCTGCAGCACAAGAAAATAACACGGTAAAGTTAAGTGCTCTGCATTCTTTGGGAAAGCCTCGGATTCCCATTCATTCTCACCGCTGACTGTCAGTTTTATAACTTCACCCATCCGCACCCTTGCAGTTAAGATGGCCCTGGAGTCAGACTGCTTTCGGACAGGCCCCGTTTGCACAGCTGTGGCCTGGGTGTGGCCTCAAGCAAGTAATCACGCTTCTGTGTACCTCTCACCCCTCCTTGTAATGGGAGAAAGGAATGGTAGCCAGCTCAGCCATGATAGAAATGTCTTTCTTCTCGGAGGACAGAAAACAGATCGTCTGACACCTGATGGGAGTGTCGACAAGTGGTCTTGAGCTGCCAGAGCACTGGCTGCACTTGTATCTCTGGTCTGAGTGCAGGTCAGGTGGCGACCCTCAAGTCCAAGTGCCTATGTGTCCTGAGGACCCCTCTTCTGTGTCCTTTCCCCTTGACCTCTATGGTTATGCAGAGAAACATCTTTGTTTGTGTGCTCATTTGTTTGTTTTTGTTTCTTTTTTGCCCCTTCAGCTATCCAATCACCATGTAATTCATCATCGGTAGTACAATCATCTCTCTTTCCAATGAGCTAGCATTCTTCTTTCTTTCTGAGTGGACCTTGCTAAACATGCTTACAGGACCATTGTTAAACTACCCATTTTTTCAGAGCATGAGTCATGAAATTATTCCAATAATATTTTGGAATTGTTCCGTGGTTGTGGATCTTTTTAATAGGCTAATCTGCGCCTGAAGCCATGCGTCACATGCGTGCGTGTAGTGTAGTGTCATGACTGTCTGTGAGTCTGGCGGGAGCGTTGGAGGTAGAGGCCTTGAGTCAGCGACAACCGGAGGTCCCAGATTTCAGGGCCCAGCCTCCCCCAGGATTAACGCTTTGTGAAAAGGTTCCTCTTGTGTGTTTTTTCTTTCTGGATATAAACAGCTTTATTCAATGTCTGTGTGAGACTTTATAACTGCCTTAACATGTCACAACTTTCATATGTCAACACTTTGATTTATAAGCCTGTAAAATATATATATTTCATGGGAAATTTGCATTGTTACTGTGGAAGATGCTCATTATATTAATACTTCATACCATATGCAGCACCATCAGAAACCACTTTGTATGACATCATTGATTTGAAAATCACATCTGCTGGCTTAAAATTGAATATAATGTAAAATATACATCTGTTTATGCCCAGGATGTGACCAGAAATTTCTAATTAAGAGTCTATACAAAGCTCATGCAATAAAACCATTGAGGCAATAGGAAGTTACTGAAATCTGTAGGAGTGTGCTTGTTTCTATCATGAAAGTCAAGTCCATTAGCTGCGGGCTAAACTACATACTGACATATCTGGTAAGTTGCCTAATATCTGTGGTTCTGATGTCTTTGTATTTCTGAAATAATGGCGTTCCACACAGCTTAAGGCATGGGGGTTGCACTTTTCCAAGACTTGCTGCCGAAGCTAGTTCACTGATAATTGATGGGTGAAACCCTTTAGAAGGATATTAATTATTGGTAGTAATAGCAGCGATGCCGCCATTTTAACTCAGTCTTGGTAAGAACTGTTAATCATGAGTGGATGTGGAAATTTATCAGTTGTATTTTTATTTCTATTGCAGTGATCCCATAGTTCTTAGTCATTAATCCATTGTATTATTTTAAGTAATATCACAGTGTTGAATTATATTCCTGAGGCAAACCTATTTGTTTATCATTATGGAGATTATTTTAATATACTTTGTGGATCGATTTATTAATGTATTAGTTAATAGTCCTTAAATGCATGAGTAAGATTGGATGAGAGGTACTTTTTGATGCTTTTCATTCTTCCTTATGTAAAATTCACCAAGAAGTTATCTTGTTTTCAATATTATGATTATTAGGTGAAGCTAATATAGAAAAATGTATTTACACAAATATCAAAATTCAATGTAGTGTTCTAGTATAGTGATGTATGGGTAAAACCTCATTTATTAAAATTTAATAGAATGCCACAATCAACTTCAGATGTTTTAGGCATAATTTATATCTATATACAGTGGAATGTATACTTTTTAAAAGTCCAGTTTATTGATTTTGACAAACTTACCCAATCACCTAACTGCCAGCCAAATTAATATACAGGTATTTCTGTCACCCCACAAGGCTGCCTTCTTCGCATTATTGTCAGTTCACTCACTACTTGCCTTAGGCACACATTGATTTCTTTCTCTTTATAAATTATTTCTGCCTCTTCAAGATCTTCATATACATTAAAAAAATATAATGTCTATCCTTTTCTGTGTGCTTTCATTCCTTCAGCATAGTGCTTTTAAATTTTCCCCCGTGTCGTGTATCAACGGCGTGCTCCATTTTTTCGCCAGGAACTATTATTGCCTTGTGTGCAGGAACCTCCATTGGTTTATTCATCCACCCACTGATGGCTGTGTGAATGGTTTCCAGTTTTTCCTTTTGTGAATGAAGTTTCACTGAACCTTCATGCAGAAGGTTCACAGTGAATGAAGGTTCACTGAAACTTCATGCAGAAGTTTCTGTGGATTTATGTTTTCATTGCTTGGGAGTGGAATTGTTGGGTCACGTGGTATGTCGATTACTGCCTTCAGACATCTGAAAGTTCGAATCAAATTTTTAAATAAGAGCTAAAAGAAAATGAGAGAACAATGCTGTGACCTCCAAAATGATTCTCTTCCCCTATTGCAATGAGGGTGAACGTCTAGATAAGTCAGCCTGCATTCCTGTTCTGTACACGTCATGCTTTTGAAAAAGTTGACAAAATACATTTTTTCATCCCCTTGCCACAATGTGCCATCAACTGTAAAACACCTAGAACATCCATTTTCACAAACAGGAAGCATATGAATGAAAATGTGGACAGCAATGTTGGTAAATATTTGGTGCTATTCCCTACAATTGTTACAGTTATGGTCCGTGAGACTGAGAGTTTGGATCAAACAAGACTCCAGCCAGCAAAGGGGCCCTGGGGTCAGTAAGAGCACTCGCATACAATTCCGGGGTGTGTGTGGCAGCTTTCCTTCCCCAATCACGTATTTTCTTCTTAGCCCTCCTTCACGGTGATTTCTGCCAAAACAGTTCTAGAACTTACTGATTCACCTCTTTCCTCATCCCTTAACCTATTTTTTGCACGTGGTGCTGCTGAACACTTTGAAATATCAATGTCTTGTTTTACTCCTTATTATACTACATCTTCTTTGTACTTCTCCTTTCTGATTCCTTGAAATGAAAAATGCTGAAAAAAGGGGATTTTCTAAGTAGACGTTATGTCACAAAAACAGAAAGCTCCTGGACCTTGAAGGAGTATTGCTTTGCTTTCTTCTGTGTCCTGGATGGTGCTGCATGGTGCTTCATCACCTGGCCCGACAGCGACACCTTGTCGGGTGTCTGAGGGCTCAGCCCCACCCCCACCCCTGGAGTCAACCCCTGTGCGGGGGGATGGATTTGAGGGCTCTTGGCTGAATCTACTGTGAGGTCTCTCTGAGGCCTTCAGAATGACAAACCAGCTCCCCTCCGGGGATTTAATCCCATCAGAAGTACCCCTTTGAGTGGCTGAAACTGTCTCCCCTTCCTTTTTGTCTTAATACCAATGACCAGCATTGTGCTAACATGTACAATTTTTATATTTAAAATACCTTCAGACCCCCAACTTAGCTTCCTTGGAGAATCAAGTTTATTTCCACTGATATCTGTCACCTGCTCACACATCTTGCTTGGTGCTGGCAATCTGCCTGAGCTCCAGAGAACAGAGCCGCTTCTTGGAGGTTGTTTGGGTATCTTTTTCTAGCAGGATAGTCCAGCATCACATGCACAAGCCTCTCTTGGTGGTGGCTGGGAGTCCAACAAGGATATTGCCAAGGCCCACTCTTCTGTCTGTATGTCTAGTGTAAGTGCTGGATCAGGTTGACCCTCATCTGTATCTGGAAATATTACCTGTTGCTTGCAGTATTTAAACTACATTAATCAGTTTTGAATGCCTCTGCATCTCAAAGATACTGCTTTATGTAAAAAAAAAATCCATTTGCTTTCTTTTCAGTTCTGAGAAATAATAGCATTTTACTAGCAAACCAAACACCTGTTCACTTTTGAATAGTAATAGTTCTTCAAAATACAGGCAATGAGATGTGAGATTGAGAATATATAATTTTAGGCCTCAAGTCTGAGTTCTTTGAAATGCTCTTAAAGGAAGTAAACCAGGGTTGATTATATTACTTTTCTCTGCCTCTGTGGTGCTGGGGTGACACATTCGCCAAATATTTGCTGAAGTCAAGTCAAACCTAGCACAGGTGAATGTTTGTAGATTTTCTTCATCATTAATTGTTAGGGGCTTGTCTGAATTAAAAAAAAAACACCTTTGCTGTATTTATTTGCATTTATAGCTAAAACACTTGTATTTTCGTGCCTGAATATTAATTTTATGCTATGTTTTCTAAAATAAAATCTCCTGCCTCCAAGCTCGGCTGTGGCTCGGTTTTAGCTCACATAGGCTGTCCGCAGAGGCAGCGCCGTGACAACCACACGTGTCAGGGACAACCTCCATCCAGCACTGTGGTGGTTTTGTCCCAGTGCCGCCTCTCTGTCAGGTCCTGCACTCCTCCTCGCTGACGCCGCAGGAAGCAGCATGTCGGTGGAATAGAATTCCAGCCACAGACACGACCCTTGGGGTGACCTTTCCAGTTCTCTTTCAACAGAAGAACGGCCCTTTCCGGTGGGGGTCAGTCCGTGGCTTCTGGGTGATCTTTAAATTAAGTTTTGGGAAAGATTAATATGTGGATAAGAGAAAAATCAAACACTTATCAACATATTTTTTTTTTTAATTTTAAGACTTGGATGAAAGAGCTAAGTGTGAGACAGCTTTTAGGATCTAGGAGGATTTCCATTTCTGCCTACCTGGGATTTTATTTTATAACAGTTTGCATCACTATATTGTGTTATAATATTATCAAAATCATTTATATTGTCTTCAAAATAGTTTTAAATGTGTTTTCTTAGTAAACAAATATTTACTAAAACATGTGCCAAAATCTCCATCACTCTTCTGAAGGACAGGGTACAAAAACACCAAAAAATATCACCAAGCTGTGTAGAAATAGACAAATATAGATAAATGAGTTGTTTTGAGAGGCATCCATAAAATGGACAAAAATGATGAATTTAGGTAAATATTTTAAATTGCAAAGGAAATAAAAAAAGCAGCTTAGATAGAGAATTGTGGTAGGAAAGAGCAACTTCCAATGAGGTGCTGGAAAGGTCACCGACTACAGGTACCAATGATGCTGATGCTAGTGGAGAGAAGGCGGTGGGCCTAAAGCAGGGGATAGAAAGCACTGGAGAGTAGGGCTTGCATCCCAAATCTGGAATAAAGTAACCCTGGTGAGGATCAGATATGTCTGTCTGTGGGGAACACAGAGGGGGATGGCATGAGATGCCTTTGAATGTGCAGGGGTAAGATCACGTTGTTGCTTGTAGGCTGTGTTAAATTTGTTGGATTGTATTTTCAGGTCGAACCATGTAACATTGCCAGCATGTTATGATTTGCACACAGAAACGGTAATTTTATGTGGTTTGACTTATCGGAATAAGAAGGCATGGGAATTCCGAGGACAACAGAGTTGCAAATTTTCAGAAGTTGACTGTTGGGGGTACAAAATAATGGCGAAGGTCTTTGGGAGGCTGCCACAGTGGTCCTCGTTTGGGAACGGCGGTGCCCTCAGCTACGGTGAGCAGGAGAGACCAGTGGTGAATGTGTGTCGAGTGCCTACGGGACATTAGAAAACCAAAGATGCCAGTTCTTTGTTTCACCACTGTGTGTGTGTGTGTGTGTGTGTGTTTCAGATTATCCAGCTCTTTCTGGTGTGAAACTCCAGTTAAAAGCCATGCAGTATTTAGAAAGACACAGTTGAATGGATACTTTCAACACAGGGTGACAAATAGGAAGGCATACGGAAGCATCGAAGTAAGGAAACTCAGGAACAAATTAACTCATTGAAGAAATCATCATTTCCTGACCAGTTTTCTCTCTTCTCTAGCTGTCTACACCTTTCCAAAGGTCTAAGGAGTTCAGAAGTCCCGAAGGCCAGAGGCGGGCGTGAGAAGCTCCACCCCATGGAGCACAGCTGCTCCAGAGAGGAAAGGGTCTCCATTCCATAAACTTTTATATACCTGACATTTGCGTAGGAAGAGAGATATAGATCAATGTTATTAGAACACTTTTGTGCATGTGGGAAAATCAGTTAAAGGCCATAAACTCCTGTCTTTGCAAACACTACATAATACCTTTCAGGGGCTGATGGGGCTCAATATAAAAACGGAACATGAAAATGAATAGGTGTGTTCCCGTCTTGACAAAAGAGGCTAATGGAGCCCACCCAGCTCAAACTTCTCACATTGAATTGAAATTACACCTCTAAATCTCTGAGATAGTGAGAGCCGGGCATACCTCTTCTGTGTGAAGACACTGCAAAAATATTGGCCAAAGCGAGGATTTATAGGATGTCACCCAACACCTTCACTCTGACAATAAAGAAGACAGCGGGATGGTGAAACAGTGGTTGAGATTCAGAATAAATCACATGGTGCCAGAATAATTCCACAGCACTTAGATCCCCCTCACCACCCCTCGTCCTGCATCCCAGCAGGCTGTGTTTTAAGGGAATGATCAGTCTTCAAAGGGATCATAGTTTAGTGTTTAGAGTTTGAAGTTGTAAAGAAATATTAAGAAGAAAAGTTCACAAGAAAGAAAGATTCAGCAAGGTAAATGCACTTTTAAGTTTTAGAGAGGATTGGTATTTTGTGCTCAGATTCTTTAAAAGGAAACCAACAAGAGTAAACCGAGTGTGAGGAAAATGATCTTTTTTTTTGCTAGGTAAAACTAAGAATAATATAAAACCAAAATTCCCAATAGTAAATTGGTAACTATTAGTGAGCAGAGCTTGTTTGCTTTAAATTAGCATGGGTTTTTTTTTCAATGATAATATTGGTTTTTCACCCTGAGAAAGAGAAAACTACCCATGATGATGAAAATTCCTCCCTTGGAAGATGGACATGTTTCCAGTTGTCCGTCTCCTCACTCTAGACGACCGGTTTTTACAGCCCATCAGTATCCGGCAGTCTTGAAACTTTGTGGAGAGTGAAGATGGGCTGTCTATCGTCTGTCTGTATGCTTTACACTTACCTCTGTTCTATAAACGTATTTCTTTTAACCTTTTAGGAAACTGTAGATTAGCTATTTCACAGTTTAAAAAATGGCTAAGCTTGAAATAGGTCCAGTTGCATGGTAGGAGAGACTTTGACAGGAAAGCTGTTTTAGGAACATTCGGGTCATGAAGGGGTGGCATGAAAATAATCCGGCATGGTGGTGCCTGTGGTGGGGGTCCAAGACGAGAAAGTGGCATTTCCGTAGCTGAATCTGTGCTCTGCTCCTGCTCAAAACATAGAGAATATCTGACGGGTTTACCAGTAAAAATAAGTCAGCTTCAAAAGAAAAAAAAAGATTGTATTGCTCATTAAGATCTAAGATGTGATTAATAGCGTTGCCATGAACTTGTTTGTTCAGTTAACTTATGCTTGGTGATCATCAAACCAGACACGTATGCACCTGCTGCACTTGGAGACGTTAGATGTCTTGAGAAGAACTCACGTCCTTAAGTTGTCATGCATACATGCATACATACATACATACATACATACATGCTATTTTCCTGAAAACATCTGTTGCAAAGCCAAAGAGCCTGAAAAGAACTATCCTGAAGATCTGAAGATTCTGCTTCCCTCTCTTCCATGTAGGAGCCAGCCCTTCTCTCACTACACAGGTACACACTCCCTGGACCCACCATGGTGTCTCCTGCACTGAGGAAACCTCTAGAGTTCTGAACTGTGAGATGATTTGAAATACCGGCATCGGTGGGGAAAAGGGAATGACCCCAGTGATAGATAGGGAATCTTCTTACAACTCAGGCACTCTATAATTCTTAGCTTTCAGCAAATTTAAGGATGATCTAAAGACATTTTTAGCTGATAGCTCATTAAAAATTTTTGATGACAGATCACTCTGTGACTTTGGCTTATTAATCAAAAGAAGTTCAAAGAATTGAGTGGCATTACTAAGAGCCTATCATTTTTTATTTATGAATCTGAATCCATTTTCTGTAAACCCACATAAAATAGAGAAGTAAAAATAAAATTGCTTCTGCTACTTTAATTAGCCTAATAATCAGTAATTGTCATAAACAAATAAATCACTAATAAATATGCCCTTTCATTTTATTATTGGTCAAGTTTTTAACACTGCTTTTTTCCTATGATAAGCACTTAACAATTTAGATGTTAATAGATTTATTTTGATTAATTATCCACCACTAATCGTTTTAATGGTTGTTTAATCCTGAAGAAAAACATGTTAACACTCAGCACTTTATGGTGCATTCAGTGAGCACTGACTGTTTGTTGGGAGTGGTGGTGGTTGTCATGGAAGCAGGTGGAAGGATCGGAGACAGGGCAGCTTTTAGGTATAATGTGTGGCAGCACTGGGTGAGAACCCAGGCGGCTGCCTTTCAGATACCAGCCTGTGGCTCAGGGCCACCCTGGGTGCCTCTGTGCTCCTGGTCCTTCTGCTGAGAGTGAAGAACAGGAGGCAGCTTGGTCCCCCAGGGATGGTGCAGTCAAGTTCATCAGCGAAGAAGGGCTCCTCCACGGAATGACTCCACGGCCTTTCAGAGCTGTGGATGGAGCTGTATTTGCACGGTCTCACTTCTTTGTTGAGCTCTGCTAACAATGACACCTGTATTTGACAGGGTGTCAAATACACCCTGTGGACAGGGTGGTCTATGTTTCAGGCTCCATTTCACGTTTTTGGGGGAAAGGGGGCCACAGAATCCACCCTGCCTGGTGTTTGTTTTAGTCCGTATGGGAGCAGAGTTTCGTGATAGGGTATACAGATGCACCCCAAGGTCAGACCTCATAAACAACAACATGTTGTATGTCAATTTACAATAAGGCATAAAATTTTTAAAAACTTACCAGAATACATTTTAAAGCAGAATTTAAAGTTTTCTGTGCAGTTTTAAGATTATCTATACAAATCCAGAATTGTTTTGAAGAGTAACACATACAAATTCTTATATTTCAAGCCTATTTTACGCAGGAGAATGAATTTTGGGTGAATAAAAGCAGGAGCGGGTCCATCAGCTCATAGTTTGGTCCTGAGAACCCAGTCACTGGCACCCCAGCGGGCCCCCAGCTCTGTGTGCCTGGGCCCGTCTGAGGTTGATAGCCGGCGGCGCCCTAAGTCTGCACAGGTGGCTACAGCGCTGAGCACTTCTGAAGCACAAATGTGTCGTGAGTGTAATCATTCCAAAAATGACTTCATAAGGGTCACCCTGTTAATTATGGTTCAGAGAATTAGCATCTGGTTGACCTGACAGGTGTAGCCATGAGGAGTCGCTCTTACAGGAAATGCACAGAAGGAGCCTTGAATCGCAGCACAGAACATTCCCTGCCTGGAGGTGGGCACCTAGTACAGTAACCATGCCCCGCGTCACTCGGAGCGCCCCAGGATAAGAAGTCATGTGCACTGTAGCTTCTTTGGTGGAACAGGAGAACAGGGTCATTTTGCATTTTAGACGTTATGGTTCTTAAAAGAAAGTGTAATTGTGGGACCTTTAATGAGGTTTTAAGTTTCAGTAACACTGAAGGTGTTACTGTTATAATAGTTTGGTCTGATTTATAATCAATATGTAAATGAGATAGGACATTACCGAGGAACGTTCAATGACATTAATTTTTTGTAGACTGAGCAAAAGTGTTTGAGGAGACTGCGTGTAAACTGTTTTATTCACGCCAATCCACCGACCAAGGGGTGTTTTATGGATTGTTCTGAAAGAGCTGGGATTATCTTGGAATTTTGCTTTGGAAATTAATGTTTAAAAAAAGCAATAGAAAGAAGGTTCTTAGATTACCAAATGTTATTTTATATATAAAAAATGCAACACTTAAAATCAGCAAGAAAGATATAATTGTTTTCCTGAAACTATGTTGGGACAATAGACTAGCATTTAGGAAAATTTATTGATAGTTTAAATGTAAAAACAAATATTTAATCATAACAATAAACAAAATATGGGTAATATTTTAAAAACTGGGTTTTTAAAAAAATTCAAATGACACTAAATGTGGACTCAGTAAAAAAAGCAAATCTTGGGCGTGAGCTAGGGCCCCTATCTCCCAGTCTCTGTGACAGGGAAGAGACCTAATGTCAGTAAGCATCATTTAGAAAATACTAAAAAAATGATCTCACATCATAAAACATTGCTTAGGAGATATTAGTGATATCCACGTTTCAGCCGATGGAATTTTATCCAATTTCACTCCTGGGAGTGCTTTCACAGTGACTCGGGCGATTAAGCCCTCGGTGAGGAGGGCAGGAGGACGTGCAATCGAACTGGAGATAATGGTAACGCTGGCGGCACCCGCTGACGTGCCTGAGGATGACCCGTTGGCAGAGTGCCACACTCTCATTCTCACACAGTTGCACATTTCTGCAGTTCTGTTGGGTCGCAGATTTGTCGCGTTTCTTTGAAAAGTGCATTAGAGAATGGCATGTAGACACATGAACTGCTTTGGCGTGAGCTTCAATAATTTTCCATGATATCATGAAATATATTGGTCATGAAAACAAAAGGAATATTGGTTATGAAGAAGAAATACTATCAGAAGGAAAATAGAAAGTCAGAAATTGCTCCCAAGTGCCTGCAAGAAATGTATTAATACTTTAGTCTTTTAAAAATATATGTTGGGAAGTATGATATGATGGAAATAATGCAAACCAAACGTTTCATGCCAGAAGCACTCAGCAGAGAGGAACATATGCAGAATGCTGAGGATGTGGTGTTTCTACTACACGTCGAGTGCCCTAGATCTGATTTGAGATAAATGTAGGATTAGTCAAAAGCAGTATGCTAATTATTCATTGGGCAAAATGCACTGGAATAAGCATGGATTTGAGGAATGGTTACTATAGTTTTATTTCTAAATAGTTGGAAAAGATATTTCCAAAGAGACTCACTGATGAGTGCTTGTGGTGAAGACAGGGGACTAGTCAATGTCCTCATGGTTAATACTACGGCTGGAATATATGTTCTAATATTGAATACTTCCTCATGTTTAGAATTATTGTATCCTAATTAAATTTTGGTGTACAAACATGAAATATAAAACAAAGTGGTTCAGGATTATGATCATTACCAAATAATTATATCTGGAGTTCTTTGTGTATTGAAACTTGCTGGTGCTGGGCCCACCTCCGGTATGCTCACATGGCACTTCAAGGGAACTTCATGTGAACGCTGAGACTTCAGGAGTCCAGCGAGTTGCTCCAGGAATTTTTCTCATGACCATGAACCCTGCAGAGCAGCTCCGAGGGTCCAGCTTTCTTCTGGGCATTTGTTAAGGGAACTGGAGTTTGGCAAGCAAAGTAAACAAAGCCCATCCTGGTAAATACGTGCACCAGGAGATACTGAAAAACAAACCCTGGGAGGCCATTAATTGTTTTGTTCTTCACTGTTCGTTCACTCTATTTTCCTAGAAGAATACAAGATAAATTGCCCTTTATTCTGTGCATAAGCATATTTCTGTAATATTCGCCAATTACTACATTGGGAATAATTATATTGTAGAGACTACTATCTTCCTAATGAATTAATGCAAAAAAGTGCTACAGTATGCTGTAAAGGCACTTACTAATCCTTGCAAACATTTACATTTTGCAAATGCTCTTTAAAGGACAAGTTTTTATATCTTACATATTCCTCTAAAATATGCAAATTATTTCACAATAGTTTAATGACACTAAAATGCTAATTAATGATACTTAACAGAAATTGAGGGCTCTCACACGATGGGCTGCAAGCGGTAGCAAAACAGCTAATTTATTAGAACATAAAATTTTCTCTTAAAGCTATTATGTGATGTATCTGGGTAGAATGTTGCATGATCTCAGGCATCAATAGCTCCTAGAAATTGTTCTGTTTTCCTAGCACCTTCTTACCTACTTTCTCTATGGAAACTTTTTCAAAGCATCATTAAAAAAAAAAATCTCTTTCCACACCTCTCTTTATATTTTGCTCATTAACGATCTTCCCTCCTATTTCACCCAGAAATTAGATGCCTTGGGAACCTGTAACTTAACTTGCTGTAACCTACTTTCAGAGACATCTTCCTCCATTGAAAAGATCATCATGTGATGACCTTGAAAAAAATACTTTTCAAAGGTGTCTCATTATGGTTATAATTTGTTGCCTGTGCTGTAGATGGGTCATGCAAGACGCATTTCAGTTACTTTGCCCGTCCGCATTAGCACAGCTGCAGCACGAAACTTCAGGATTCCCAGGCTCCTTTGCAGGTAGAACCCAATATGACACTTCTGGACCCTGAGCTACAGGAAGATCCCTGGCTGGGTCAGGGGAGACAACGCTTTCTCCCTTTCGAAATAAAGATCCAGATTTTTTTGTTAGGAGAGGATTATTTTGAGCACAAATGCCAAATGATACAGTGCTGAACACATTATTCATAATATTATAAATATTAGACACAAGGTTTTAAAATGCCCCTGGCATTGTGTCAATGTATGTATGTGCTATATCACACTATTCATAGAAGGTAGGGTAGTTACTGCTTCAGTTTTACACACAAGCAAATACTTACTGGAAAGGAAGTTTGGACTGTCCCCAGGTCACAGAGTTAAAAAATAACAGACTTGTACACATTTTCAGAACACTCTGACCTCAAAACTCATCTGGGTAGCTATCACTCAGCATTGCTGTGGTTCCCCAGTCCTTTCATAGCTACCCCTTTCCAACCTCCTCAGTGTGCCCTTCCCGATGCTTTCTCTTTTTCCCATTTATCTGAAAAGAATATTGCGTATCTCTCCATCACTTAAACGCACGCTATGCTGTCTTTTGTCTTTTCATTGCATTTTTGCAGGTAACCCTGGCTCTTCCTCACCCTTCCCCTTTCCATCCGGTGACTAGGCTGCTGCGTCTCCAGTGCCTTGCTGCTGAGTTTGCTTAGCTGCCTTTGCGTTGTGCTCCCGTGTGCTCCAGCATGGCTCTTATCATCGCCCCTGCTGTTGAAAACCTGTTTGTGTCCCAGCTTCAGAAGCCGCCTCTGAGTCCAGAGCGCAAGCCCACATCACCACCACTGTTTAAACCAAACACGTGGCCCTTGAGAGTGAAGAGAACAGACTGACTCAGAGGGAAGAAAAGTGCAGTCTGGAAATTTGGGATTTAGTTTCCAACACAGGGAGGAACAAGAGGATAGTTCATTCTTCTCATGTGTAGAGAGATTTGGCCAAAAATTGTCCATATACTTTTCAATGTGCTGTATTGATGACGCTATTTCACTGAAACCTATTGATGAAGACAATTTAATTTAGCACTGTCCCATTATATGAGCTAAAGTATATTTTAACACCCTAATTAATATCCAAAGCAAGTCAGTGGGATGAATCTAGAAATGTTGTCTAAAAAACATTAGATAGATGCATGTGTGTGTCTATAGCATTACATGTAACAGTTTTATGAAACTCGAACTACATAAATAGGCGATGTGACTCCTTAATATTTATAAATTTAAAAATAAAAGTAAAAGGTAAAAAGTTTTAAGTTGAGATAATAATTATATACTTGAAACCTACATAATTTTATTAACCAATGACAGACACTACAATAAATTCAATAAAAATTTAAAGACAATTTTTTTCATGGTACCTCCTAGAACCAAACAAAAGTCTAAATAAAATGATTTTAGCATAGCTTTAAAAAACTGAACTTTTCAAAATTAAAAAGTTCAATTTCAGATTTCTTACACTTTTTACTAAAACATTAATTAACATGAATCAAATTTGTTTTATATTCTCTAGGGATTCAAGATTAAATTAGATTTTTACCATCCAAATACTATATTTAATTAAATGAGTACAAGTAAAGTAATAAAGTATTTTTATGTGTAGAAATTGATCCATATATTAAGCAGATTAAAAATTAAGTGGGTTGTATAAAAATGTTTTTATGCAAAGGATTAGAGTATTTTAACAGATGTCTAAACTATGTTAATGAAAAATTAGGATTTCACTGAAAATGTTTTGCATTTTTACAAAGTTTAATAATTTTACCAGTATCACATATGTTACTTGAAATATATCACCTACAAAATGTTACTAGTACTAAGAAATTCTACTTTATGAATTAGGAAGTGGTGTGTGAATTACATTCACTTCATGCTTTATGAAAACAGTTCATATCTCATAAAAGCAACAGGAAGTTGTCTTAATGAACTCTTGTGTAATTGTCCCCATGCTTTAATATAGCCTCTAGGAAGTTATGCTAGTCATCATTTTATAGCTGTAATATGAAACTGGAAGTTTATTGATACTTTGACAACTGACTTGTGCCCTTCACTAAATTTATTTTATGTTTAAAAAAGTCATCTCCCTCCTCTTTTGGGTCATTGCTATTTCCAATTTCTGTTACTGGCAGCCCAAACAACTGTGTCAGAACTATGTGATTTCTTTAGTATCTGTGTGTGAAAATAAGTTTCTTTGGAATTTTTGACTAAATGCAGTGCATGCAATCTCAAAGGTGAAGTGAGCAATGAAGTGTCTTTGAAATGCTAGGACACAATCCCTTCTCCATTTTTTCTGATCTAGAAGAATCTATTTAAATAAGTATTGAAAATTAAATCATCTCCTTTCTTAACACACTTATTTCATGTATTTCTCAAATGCCCGTGCTGCTTCTAGGTTTATGCCTATGGCAAAAACAAAGGTTGAATTCTAATTTTAAATTTAAGTATTTTATCAATTTCTTCTTCATTGTTATATATATATATATATATAAAACTTACTAATACTTCATAGTGAATGACATTAGTTCATCTTCCTTCCAAAGCATCACAGGTTTGATTCTTTTTCATATTGAATAAATAGAAGGTAAGGTATGTAATAAAGACATACAATCTTTATTTACAATCTATTTTTTTTATTTACAATCTAATAAAGACATTACAATCTCTATTTACAATCTACTAAGCACTGTGCTAAGTCCCTGACATATATTAACTTCTGTAATTCTAATGATAAGCCTTGCAGATAGAAACTAGTTACACACAGTTCCCACAGTGAAGAAAATAAACTGAGGAGCAGAGATTACATGATGCGCCCAAGGTCACATGAGTAGTTAGTTATTGGAGAACTGGAGTTTGTAACTGAGCACTATGGCCTGGAGTCTATACTCTGAATGCCCCCGTTCTCCCCCACCAACCCACTGCACTCTCCTTTTTAGTTCGCTCCATAGGGGGTTTCTTCAATGTGTCCCAGAGGTAGCCCCCTCAGCCATGGCTTGTTTCCTAGGTACAGGAAACAGTGCTGAATAGCTCCAGTAGAAAGGACAGCATGTATCTGTGACAGTAGGAGGGACTAGTCTTTAGTAACCAGCTAGCATCAGCCAGTTTCCAAGTTAGCTGAAGTGGACGGTAACTTCCCCACAAGTTAAAAGAAAACGCACTGAGACAGACAGTATGCAGCGATCTCTCCAATCCCGTGGAAAAAAAGAAACATTGTCTTTCTCCTTCAGTCCCACCCATTAGTAGTTTGGTTTGTTTTTAATGATCGGATGGTGAAGGAGGGTGGCAGTTAAGCGCATCACAGAAGACTTTCAGACCAAAGAAATGACTGTGCATTGTCAATTCTAATTACAATACTGCGTCATCACTGTGTGGTTGATTTGGAAAATCTCTTCCTTATTTTTCCCCTTAGAAGAAATGCATGTCATAAATTCTGTCCAAAACGTATTTCTCAAAAATATTTCCAAACTACTTTTTATGTCAAAATTTATACACTTTGGCCACAAATACTGCCATTGTGTGTGTGTGTGTGTGTGTGTGTGTGTGTGTGATTCCTGTGATATGGTTCCTGGCTCACAGCTCTCAAAACTCTTGGAATATCCGAGGGTTAAGAGTGATAAAGGTGTCTTTTGATTTGTTAACGAGGTCACTTCTAGAAAACACCTCAGGGAGGACTGGGGCTGGTTGCCAGTGGAGCCAGCATGTCATCATACGTGGTGGGAAGTCCCAGTCCCATCCCGGGGAGGGAAGAGGAGGAGAGGACAGAGGTAGGAGGTTGGAACAGGGGGATGATTTAATCATTCATGCCTAGGGGATGAAGGCTCCACTCAAACCCAAATGGAAGGGTTCGGAGGGCTCCCAGTCTGGTGACCACTCGGGGACAAGGTGGGAGTGGCACTCTCAGAGAGAGAGCCCCTTAGCCCTCCACCCTTTCCTCCTTCCTGTCTCTGTGCATTCTACTATCTGGCTGTTCCTGAGTTGCATCCTTTTATAATAACCAATAATCTAATATGCATAAAGGCTAAGGAAGGTGATACTCTGCAGTAAAATCACAGAAAGTACGGTGACAGAATGTTAATTACCTATGACTTTTAATAGGTGGCACTTTCAGGAATCATTAGGTAAAACACATTAGTCCCTGAGCTTCCTTATGTTTGACAAAGGAAGGCGCATTCATTCTTATTTTTTTCACATTTATTTTTAAAGGTATGGTGGGTATTCTGTATAGTTAATGATGAAAACTATTCAGAAATGACTTCTATTGAAAATAATGTGTACCAAATATTTAGGAACACATCCTTCTATTATTTCCGTAAGTACCAATTTAAGCCCAGTTACACGCCACTGGGAATCTTCCTTTCATGAAAGATAAATAAAGTGAAAAGTAATGAAGAGACATGCTGAGTAAAAAGGTGTCCTTCCTCTGTTTACTTGAACAGCATGTTTTAAATGAAAGGCACTTAGTTCTATAATTTCATAAAGTACAAATAAATAGTTTTCTCCTAAAATAGCATGCTTCAAATGATGTTCTTCAAATGAAGTTATAACAAGTACATATTCACAGCCACGGAATGCGATTACCTTTACAAAGGACACTATGGGATGCAGAGGTCTTTTGATAATGTAACTCCATAGTTAATCTCACCAAAAGAATGTTATTAAGTATGTATTATTTGTTCCTTCAGTTTGGGTACAATGAGGGGAAATACAGAGAAGTATAAATAAGTTTCCTTTCCTACATAGTTCAGCATGCTCTTGAATAGAAAAGATACATAAGCAGAATACACATTCCAAATGATGAATTGCAGAGCCATCTGTCTTGTTGACGTGATAATGCAAGGTATTAATTCTGTATAACATAACCTCTAATTTAAAATAATGTCTTTTCTTAACTAAAGGCTTAAGGAGAATTTACCATTTCTACAGAGCCTGGAGTTTCAAGGCAAATTAAATAGATAATATCTGAATAGCAAGTAATTTCTCCTCAGACTGTTATCTCAGGTCTTTCTAGAAATCAGACTTGGTCTTCTCCGGGAGGACACTGTTTACCTCAGATGCAGATCCCAGGATCACTATCCCAATTACCAATCTGTAGTTTCTCAAAATAATATCTGTCTCAAAATAATACATGTATGTTGTTACTACTCTAGAGGAATACATATATGTTCCTCTGCCATATTTTCAAGTTGATGAACAGTCTCGGAAAGTGTGTGCCCTGTGGTGGTTCAATGAAGGTCAAGAGTAGAGTCATGGACTAAAGTTTCGAGGAAAGGCTTTCCCAAGTATACTCATTAGTACGTAGCTATTTTCTGACACACAGTTTATTTATGCATTCATAGGCTTTTCAAGATGGTTAGAACACCATCTGTAAAATAGGAAATTCTCAAAAATGTGAAAAATAACATTGAGGTTAAGCACTATTTTTTACTAAATATTCCAGACTATCATGACTATAAGCCATCATGTATGTGTGTATATATATATATATACAGCTTCACCCCAGAGAAGTATTAGGGATGTTTTTGATCACCCAACATCATTACAATTACACATCTTTTCATTATTTCATATGAAAACCAGTATTATAACATATTTTTTGAAAAATGTAATGTCCTATACTGGCCTCTCCAGATAAAATTTATTCACAGATCGTTTTTTACAAAATATGTGGTACATTGTTCATTTCTCTTACAGTGGAATTTCAATATAAATTACAGCCGTGAAGAATTTTGCCATTTTGAATGTCACTAACAACTCTCTTTTGGATTTCACGAAATATTAAATGAAAATGAGGTTCTAAAAGGGCCTTAAAACCTCAGCAGAATCTGAGCAATAAGAAAAAGAAACTCGTGAATTACATGGATTAGCGCAGGGTCAAATAATGGTTTCAGAGGAAGTGGGCGGTCCTCTCTCTCTCCTGCCTAGTCTGTTGCCTAAGAAACAAAGGCTGAATGATTGTACAGATGACCTTATGCCCGTGGATTTCAATTGATGAAATTATGTTGGACTGCAGTCTATGCAGAACAAGAAAGCTAGTTGTTAGGGTGGCTTTATTAGGTAAAATGGAAAAGTTTAAAATACTTGCTGTACTTTCCAAGACTTTTTAAAAAATAAATTATTGTCACGAGCTTCAGCCTATGTTATTAAAGTCCCTATCCCATCAAGCCACATGATTGTAATACAACCAGCCAGCCAGCACTCTGATTAAACACCTCTATTTCCTGTATCTGCACAGGAAGCTGTTCTTCCAGTCAACTCTGGCTCCTACCAGTAGAACTGAATTTGATTCCAGCAGACACCCAGATAGTATCAGCAGGGTGTCGCTTTGACGAGCAGTGAAGAGTTTATTAACTGGTCTCTGTCTGCTGGACTTCCAGCAAAAAGGAATCCTGCACAAGCAAGCACAGAATGCCTTCACGGAGTTGGCCAAACACAGCTCATAAATTTTACAGCACGGAGGAGCCTGGTGATGCATTACCTGTGACCATTATAATAGCCCTCTGTGAAAATACCAAGTGTTCACTAAAAGTATAAAAGCATCGCCTCTCTCTGAGAAAATGACCTTGGATTCCCTATACAACCCTATAGGAATTCTTGGCACATTTTAAAGAGCATGCCTTTTCACACAGATGAATTCATTTACAAGTTTGTTGCTACAAGAGTAGTTCGTAGGTCCAGTTTACCGTTTCTTCTTTGAGTTCTATGTGTTTTATTATACTTGACTAAAGCATTGTGAGTTCATCGTAATGATGAGGAAAATAAATTAGAAAGTGATTAAAAACCTTATATCTATAGCGAAGCCTTTAGAAACGGGTATATGTATCTCCTAAAATGTGAGAGTCATACAATTATGAATAACATCTAATAACAATTATGGAATACAAGAGGCATTTATTCATTCACAAATAGTTACATGGAAGATCCTGTTCTACTTCTGGGAAGGAAGGATATGTATTCTTTACACTTATATCTGTATCCTTATATCTATCTCTATCTGATTATTATCCATAACAGACTTAACAATGAATATTAAACAAAAATAATTAATTGTAGCTATTATACTCTAACAATTAAATACTTGATAGAATTCTTAGATGAATATATTTTATCTGTCTTTTTCTGGTTTTAGTATTAAGATCATTCATTCATTTCATAGAATGAATTAGTAAGTTTTCCCTCTGCTTTTTATCCTGGAAGAGATTGTAGAAAACTGAAAGGTTATCTTTTTTCAATTTTTTTTTATCTTCACCCAAAGACATTCTTAAAACCCAAAATCTAGTCATGTGCCCTAACTGGGAATCGAAACTGTGACCTTTCTGTTTACGGGATGACATTCTAACTAACTGAGCCACAGCAATCAGGGCTACAAAGGTGATTTTTTGTTGATTTGATTTTATACATAGATTCAGTAATAATTTGATATCTGTTTCTCTTTGTGTTAGTTTTGTAAGATTTTTAAATTTCACATAACTGATTCATTTTATGCTTTCATTATTTGTACTATTCTGTTATTATTCTTCCAATGCCCATGAGCTCAATAGTGATGACCCCTTTTAAATTATGATATTGGTGATGTGTGTCCCTCTTTTTTTCTCGTGGTTAGTTTGGCTGGACCTTTATCAATTTTTATCGATCTTTCAGTTTCATTGATTTTTCTCTATTTTTCTCCTGTTTTCATTTCCATTGATTTCTGCTGTAACTTTGATTTTTCTTTTAGGCTGGTTGCTTTAAGCTAAATATGTATTTTTTTCTCTAGTTTTCTAAAGTGAAGCGTAGGTTATTGATTTAAGATTTTTTCCTCTTTTGTGTTATACATATTTAATGCCATAGAGTTTCCCCAAGCACTGTTTGCTCTGCACCCCACAAGTTTTGGTGAGTTGTAGTTTTAGTTTTGCGTATTTCAAAATATACTCTTTAAATGTCACTTAAGACTTTTTTACTGGCACATGTATTATTTAGAATTGTCATGTTTAATATCTGGCCATCTTTTTGTCACTGATTTACCATTTAATTCCATCATGGTTTGACAGCACACTTTATATGATTTGTCAGTGAGAAACAAATTTGGACGTGGGTAAGGAGACACTACTTGAAAGAATTCCTGTAAGAGAGCGGCTGGTGTAACACCAGGGGGATAACAGGGTTACTGAGCTGCGGGGAGGTTCAGACTGAGAACTGGAGGCGTTTCACAGGTTCAGCCGAAAGGTCTCTCATACAGAGAGGCTGGAAACAAGGCTGGAAAGACATAGTATTGGAAGTGGTAAGAGCCAGGGTGGGGAGAGCGGAGAGATACAAGGTGTTTTATCTTGAGGTCAGCCTATACTTGGCAGGCATTAAGGATTTGTGTGCTGGCTCAGGCTGAGGGTGGGTCAAAGTTCAGGAATCTGGTGGATGGAGAAATAGTTAACCAAATCTGGTGAATACCCATTTTGTTCTGTTTGAACCACTGGGGACAAAGGGTCCAGCTAATTATTATGATGCAAAGATCGGGATTTGGTGGGTCTTTTCCTGGTGTTGTCATAGGGGAACAAGTAGGCATCTGTGAGATTTACCTGGGCTGTATAGAGAAAGGTGTCCCTGTGCAGTAAACCCTTTTCTGTGGCAAAAAGGAGGGGGATGCTTGGGGGACATACTGACCCTTCTGTGTTCTGGTAGCCCAAGGTTGGGGGAAAAGTCAGCATTGTTGACATTTGTTCTTGCAAGTTGTTCAAATGTGGTCTATCTTGGAGAACATTCCTGTAAATTCTAGAAGAATGTGCTCTGGGTGGCTGCTGGATGGAGTATTCTGTGAATTTCTCTTACATCGGACTTGAGGGAGGGCGCCGTCCAGGTCAACTAGCGTCTCACTGATTCACGCCCACTTACCTATCAGTTACGGAAAGAGGCGTCTCTAACTATGATAACAGATATGTCTATTTCTCTTTTTAGTCTTATCCATTTTTGCCTTACATATTTGACACATTAACGTACATAAAACTCAAAAATTGCTGTCTTGGAGAATTGACTTCTCTGTCATTATATAATGTCCTCTTTATCCTTGATAATTTTTCTCATTCTGAAGCTGGTTTAGTGTGGATTTCGCAAAGCTGTTCCAGATACCATGCCGGAGCTCATCTTTTCTGATTGGTATTAGCTTGGTAGTGTCCTCTGTCTCCACTTACAATTTGTCTCCGTCTTTATATTTAAATTGAGTTCATTATAGACAGCATATAGTTGCATTTTTGGTTATCCTCTATTACAATTGCTGTCTTTTAACTGATGTATGTAAAGCATTAATATTTGAAGAGATTATGAATATATTTGGATTATACATGTATCGTGTTTGTAACTGTTTTCTACTCATCAGAATTGTTCTTTATTTTCTCTTTCTCTCTTTTTTTTTGATTTAAACAAGCATTCTATTTCATTCAATTTTATCTCTCTTTGGATATCAGTTGTATATCTTTTTTTTAAAAAAAAATGAGTGCTTACCTTTGAATTTGAAATTTACCTTTATAACCCAGTCCCCCATCCAGTAACATCACAGCCTTGAGAGTGCAGTGCAGATTCTTCCTGGTGGGACATTTCTAGTACCTTCCCCAGTCCTGGTGACATCGATGTCACTCACTGCACTCGTCCAGACACTGTAATTACCTAACAGATTGCTGCTATTGCTACTTTAAACAGCTCTTATTTATATCAATTATGAATAAGGGAAATAAAGGATTCTATTTTACTTTCTTTTTTTCCCCCCATTTTCAGTCCTGTTTATTTCTTTAGGTGGAGCCACACTTTTTACCTTTATTATTTTTCTGTTCCTGAACTTTTAAAAAACATTTCTTTCAGGGCAGGTCTGCTGGTGATTTCTCTCAGGGTATTTTATTTATTTATTTATTTATTATTTTATTTTTGTCTTGGAGATTCTGTATTTTTCCTCGCTTTGGAAAGATGATTTCTCCGCATATAGAACATAAGATCTGCACATTGGTGATATTATGCTGCTGCATTATTCTGACTCATTACCTGGCATTAGCCAAACTGCTAAGTCCGTTCAGAACTTTTCAAACCAAAAGTAAAAATAAGGCTTTCCCAGAACCACACTTGGGCTTGATAATTTGCTATAAACATATACAGGACTCACTGGAACCTATTATCCCCGTGGATATAGTCATTACAGAGGAAAAGTACAAATTAACTGGCCAAAGCAAGGGATACTTAGGAAAAAATGTAGGAGTTGACCAAACATGGAGCTTCTGGTCAGCCTCCCCTGGGAGTTGCGGGCAGCATCACCCACTGCATGCACGCTGCGTGATGACGTGCAGAGGGCATCGCTGACCAGGGAGACTCACCCCAGCTTTGGGGCCCAGATGTCTCACTGCATTTTCACTGCACAGTCACACTTGATGGATTCACTGGCCATGTGGCTGTACTTAAACTTTAGATTCCCCTGTTCCTAAATACATGGTTGGGAGAACTGTCATTAGTCACCTCCTTAGCATAAAACATGTGGTCATAGAGGTCACCATAAATACCAGAATCACTCCAGTCAGTGGGGATATTCAAAAGGTTTAGAGGTGACCTCCCTGGAGGTTACGTGGGTCCCGGGCTGGACCCTCCTCTGGTTGAGGCCACATATCTTACTACACAATAAAGGTCATGACCTTTTAAATTTGATTATTAACAAATGTTTATGTTATAAAAATAACTTATACATCCACTTAGTCCTCTAGCTAACTAGTAATCAACTTCAACTTGGAAATCCCATTTTCTCAGATGTGTTTCCAAACAGTGGATCAGGGACGTGGTGGAAAAGCAGAGGGCGGTGGAGAATGTACTTGCAGTTGAATTGTGTAGATGACTCCACCTGAGGACATGGTTTTAGAGAGGATGTAGCAGCAAAAAGACCTCCCCAAATTGCATAAGTATTTCTATCAGTGCCTTCCTCAATGAGCAAGCCATCCATGCACAGTGCTCTCAGAGACTTGTTTTGGTCCACCTCCTAGTGGAGACAGGGGCCGATAGAGGTTTCAAAGCCCTGATAATGACGGAGAGGCAAACTCAGCCACTGTGTGGTGCCGATGTGTGAGAGGACAATCACGTGTCTTCCATTTCGATACTGAAGTAGCCATACCTGGCATCTAAGTATTCTATTAGTCTGGTGTCTCCAAAGGAAGAGAACCAGTAGGATATATGATAACTCTAAAGAGATTTCCTGTAAGGAACTGGCTCATGTGAGTATTGTAGTTGTAGCCTGAATCCAGAGGCCTGACAGGCAGAGAACTGATGGTATAAGTTTAAGTCTGGGTCCCAAGCAGGAGCAGACAGACATCCTAGCTGGAAGACACCCAGGCAGACAGAGTCCTTGCTTACTCTTTCCTTCCTTCTATCCAGGCTTTCAGCAGATGGCATGAGACTTACTCATCTTTGGGTGGGGGCACTCAGATTACTCCATTTATTGAGCAAATATTTATCTCATCCAGGAACATCCTCAAACATCCCCAGATATAATGTTTAACTAAGCATCTTCTGCCATTGGCCCAGTCAGGTTGACACATCTTAACCATCACGAGAACCGTATCTTAGAAACAAGACTTACATCCCATGAGTGAGAGCAAGGTAAAAGCAGACCTTCACTGACAAAGACGAATGCCACCAAACCTCAAGAGTGTCCAGGAGATTGGCAAGAAATGGAACTACTTGCTAAAAAAAAATAAAATTTTGGAACAGTGTCACAAATTTTTTTAAAAAATTTACAAGGATCATCTACAGGAGCCAACAGACAATAAAACTATGATATAAAAAAATAGGTGAATGCGGACTTAGAGGGAAAGTGATGACAACAGTATTCCCGGATGTCATCCAGGTATTGAATTAGTAAATGACACAAGGTAATTATGATTAATGTATTAAAATTGAGAAAATGATATAAGATGGGGGTTAAAATATAAAGTTTGACCATGAAATTGAATTAGTAAAGGGTGAAATAAGCACTCTATATCTGAAGGACTGTATTAGCAGTTCACTGGACGGGCATTCTCACCTGCAGCACACAACAGATTTCAGACTGGGGACAATGAAGACACAGGACAGGATGTGAGAGAAAAGGAAGAGGGGGAGTGACACACTCTCGTCAGGATCAGTGCGGCAAGTCACGGTGACTGAGTGTTTCCGAATTGCAGAGACTCGGGGGGGGGGGGGGGGAGAGGAAGCCTGCAGGGTACAAGGGAAAGGCACCCTGGAGGGACTGATTAGCTAACTTGCCACCAAGCATGAGAAACAAGAAAGGCTGCTGTGTTTCATCTGCAGGTGTGGTGTCATTTGTTCTGCAGCGTTCTGCCGTGACCAAACCCAAAACACGCTGAAAATGTCATCTGGCTTTTTCATTCACTCAGTATGGTAAATTATGGAAATAGATATGTGAACAAAAACAGAATCTGTTTAGCTAACAAGCAGAATTTAGAGAATATCTGGACAGACGGGTGCATGATCTGTTAAAAAATACAACTGTCCTATACCCAGGCTAGCAGAAGATTCAAGTATAAAATGACCTTAAGGTGAAGATCGAATCACGGGTGTGATGGAAAGACGTTTGTTAATATCTCAGGAAGATTTAAGACAGAGCCTGGTACCCACTCAGCTGCAGGCAAGTAAGCCCAAGACTCATGAGGGCATCTGTGCACAGCAATCTGACAATCCGCCCAAGGAAACCAGAGGTCCCCGTGGAGAAGAATTATGGATGTGGCTTTAGGGGCCCCACACCAGGCCACAGTCACATGTCTAAGAAGGACACAAACTTCTTAGAGAGTTGAATCGGATTTAACTAGTAGGGCCCCTCTTTTCTCCAGACAGGAAACAGTCTTAGTGAGATTTTCATATGTAAACTTGAGCCTTTTTTATTGCACAAGAAAGACATTTGCAAAGGTAGAATGAACAGCCAGAGAAAAATAAATTACTGTGAAACCATACTCAGAGAGCAGATTAGACGTAATTGAGGGATAGTCATTACACCCAGAACTAGGGGACTGGCGGCATGTGATGGACTGGCTTTCAGAATATTTATCACTTACTAGGGGTGCTAGGCTTCCTATTCTTCCCATAGTGGAAACGACTATGGTGAAGTTGGATATATACATAATTTCCCAGGACTAGGGGTCAAGATGAGCCACAAGAACAGCCTTACCAGTATTCGGGCTGAATGCACATCACAGGAGGTCCTAGGCTGGACCCAGATATCTGTCATACTTAGTTGAGTCTTCTTTTGGGGTCTTGGTAGAATTTGAATTTATTTTACACAAACATCGGAAAGTGTGATCAGAAAGCACGCAGTGTTGAAAATAAATACAGCCACATCCTTTGCAGAGCCACCACCACGGTGTGGAGTCTGTTTTCCTCTCCTTACATGTATGTGATGAGGTCTAGTGACATGCTTTTTCTTACTTGACTGCATAAATATGAGATGGCTTGACTTTTGATGCTAAACATCAAAAAACTTGAAAGCTTGTGCTTTTCTCCTGTTGAAGCCCTGGATCACCATGCTGTGAGGAAACCTGGGATGACACATCACAGGATGAGAAGGCGCCGCCATTGCAGACGGCCCAGCTGTGGCTGCAAATGCATGTGTGAGATCATAACCCATCAGTCAGCCCCAGCCATGCCACCACCTGCACACACTCATTAGGGAATTTGAACCATCTCGTAGACACTAAAGAGGGAGAATATTCAATTCAATAATATTCCCAGAAGAAAACTATATGTGCAAATAACTTCAGTGTTGAATCCTGTATACAAAGAAGATATATTTGCAGAGTTGCATAAACTCTTTTAGATACAGAAGAGAAAGGAGGCCTTTCATATCCATCTTATGAGGACAGCATTCCATAGTTTCCAAAACTGAACCAGGGTGTTATAATAAAAGTCAAATATTTACCATGTGCCTCACTATCAGAGACACAAAAATCACTTATAAAATATTCTCTTATTGATATCAGCAATCAGTAAACCAGATAGTACCTGTGACTAGGTGAATTTTCTAATGCAAACTAGTTTGTGGCATTTTAAAGTCAATAGAAAATAATTTGACATATAGCAGATTAAAGTAACCATATGAACATATTAAAATAGATGTACAAAAGCACTTTAAAATTCAACAAGTTCTCATGATAAAATCTCTTGGCAAGAAAGGAATGGGATGCAAATTTAACCTGAGAAAAGTTTATCTGTGGAAGTCCCAAACAAAACTCCTTCTTAATTATGAAAATGTGGTATCTTCCTTTGTGCAGGAAAAAAGCAGAGCTGTCTGCTCTCCTCATTTCTGTGTAACATTTTTTCAAGAGGAGCCAGGCAGTAAATAAGGCAATAGAAAGAAAGAAAAAACACATGTTGAAAAGGAAAAAGTAAAACTCTATTCACAGACACATTTGTACAAAGACATTTGTAGAAATCTCAAATCTGCAAAATATTTATTGAAATGAACATTTTAGCAAGATTATATACCTCATAGTCAATTGTTAGAAAGTAATTGTATTTCTCTATACTGGTATCAATACCTTTTAAAAAATGAAATTAAATGAACCAGCAAACAATTTTAAATAATGACTTAAAATAGGTTTCAAAATAGGCTTCATCCAACATGGCAAAATTAGGTATAACCTTTTTAGGTTCTAACTATGAAACCTGTATGTTTTACTCTAAAAAGGAAGAATATTCACTTAACTATCAACTATTTGATGAAATCACTATTATTGGTAAATTGTCACATTAGTTCTCAAGGGGCATAAAAATTAATTGCACGGAATCCTGTGCCTTAGGGAACTTGGCATTAGAGAGGTGAGCCAAGCTATCCATAACGGCCTGAGCTATTTAGGAAACAGGATTATTGTGCCATGACTTACTCTGAGCGGCCAGAGCTGTAGTCTCTGTGTGGGGTTGTTGGTGGCCGTTGCTGGTGACACTGAATGTAGGGGTCGTGCCTGGGGGGGGGGGGCAGAGAATTCAAGGAGGCAGCCAGGCGGGGAAGTGCGCCATCCTGGACGCGCACAATGTTAGCCAGGGATCTCTGGAATCCCACTGCGCTAGAGAAAGATGGCTTTGTAAACATGTATCTCTAGGTGCACACTGTTTTCTTCATTATTGGGGTTGATGTGGACATGGCTGCTGATAATGCAGATATTTCTTCTATGCAGTTTATCAGGGAGTTTGTTTACAGGTGCTGGCAAAGAATGTTTACCTATTATTGACCGAAGAACAGCTCTTCTCTGTAGTAAGGTTGGCTTTCTGACAGACAGAACCGGAAGAGGTGGTGATGGAGCAGAGAGGGACATGTTCTGGCCAGCGCCACTATTTCAGTCAACCCGACATCAGCTGGGCGACAGATCCTCTATTTCCATACATTCTAAACGACGCGTTCTAAGTTTGGTACCTTCCATCCCAAACAACAAAGCTATCACTATGGGTATAGGTATCCATACTTGACAGCTGAAAAAACAAGACTGAGAGTTAACTTGACTAAGCCAAGTTCACGCGTTTGCAGGTAGTAGAGGTGATACAGTTACCCAGGTGGTATGAATGGAGGCCTGAGGCTGTGTGGGTTCACTCTGTAAGCCACGAAACCGTGTTTGCTCGCTTTAATTTAAATCCTAGAAAGCAGTGACAATTGTAGTTGGGGAGGGAAAAGCTCTTAAGACAATAAACCTTTTTGAAAGGTATGCAGTGCAGGGTGCATACGTTTATTACTTCGAAGAAGATATGATTATGTCAGGCAGGTCTAAGGAAAACAGCAAACTGTCACTGTGTAATAGTTCCGATCCATGTACATTTACATGATTTCAGATTTTCCACTTTCCTGTGGAGTTACTCATAAAAGCCTCACAATGTCCTATGTATTACTTTTCAATTTCTGTTTTGGACACCTGTGGTCACATCATACCTACATCTCTCCTGCTACTCTGAAAACTCACTTTTTCTGATATAGTTAGTAGATCACCCACTACATAGAAATTATGTTATTAGGGCCTGCAGTCAGAGCGGCACATTCCTAATCCACTGTCTGCTGCTCGAACCCTATCATTCCCTTCAAAATGCACTTGGAGTCAAGTCAGCTCCAGCCATTTCTTCTCGGCGTGGCCACTGAGCAAGCCCGGGGCGGGGGCAGTCTCTACAGGGGTGGCAGCGGTGCCCTGACCTGGGCTCCGATTGATCCCTGTTGGAGCAAATGCAGAAGGGAGATGAAAACAGCAGAAGAGTTGGACGGACGTCTTGTTTCTGTTGACAAGCTTTTGAGCGGGATGTGTCATGTGCAGAATTTCCCAGCTTACCACTTTAGAGATGATGGCCTCGAAGGAGCAAAAGTAACGATTCGGCTCCTCAGATGGAAGTCTAAGCTCTCTCTAAATAAAATAAATTATGCATCTCTTGATGTTATAAGTTGTCCACAGTGAACCGAGAGAATATGCTTAATCATAAGCCGCTATTTCACTTCATAATAGGATGCTTATAAAAATTCGTTGAGCTTGAAGCAAGAAGCAATAAAGACTGTGTTACTTCAAAAAAACATTGAAGGTATTATGTAAGCCCTTAGGAGAGCATTCATCAAGCTCGTTTCAAATCCAGGGACTTAAACTTAGTTTTTGTTTCCGTTCCTTGATAATCGCCACACAATTTAGAACTTGATGGAAATCTTAATTGGTGTTATTGTTGCAGTTTTTATTTCTTCCTTCTTAAGCAGGTAAAACAACCCATGAGTGATGGGGCTTTCTGCTGCCCCTTTGATCCTTAAACATGAAAAAAAAGTATATCTTTATTTTCTTACTGATTGAATTACTTTTCAATTCGATATGTTATTACATTTGAAAAAGGGAAGAAGGTTTTGAACTGCCTGAAAGGAAGGGTGTGTTTGGTGAATATGCAATGATATTTACAGAAGCTGTGGTGGAAACTGACATATTCAATTGTTTCATTCAACATGCCAATTAGAAGTAATTGCATAGAGAAAAACATAACTTTCACCTGGGTTTCTCTCTAAAATAGCATAAAGACATCTATTTTGTATCTCAGCACTGTGAGAAGACTTTGGGTTAAAATAGTCCTATACTCTTCATTCTACAAAAGAGAAAATTAAGAACTAGAATAATTAAACCGTTGGCTCAAACCTACAGCTTATTAGCAGAAAACAAAGTAAAACTAAATATTGACTCCTTTTGTATGCACTTTTAATCTATTCCAAACTGTTCCATTTAGGGAAATCTATGAAAATTATGTAACAATTTTGTTGGGAATTTTGTGGAGATCAGGTTGGGAGTTTCTCACCTGGGTCCCTACATCTTATACGTAGCTATTTAATTCATTACACGCACGTTTAATGAGGGTGAGTGAGAATGGACTTTGACCAGAGCAGAAATTTAACTAAGGAAGGAAATACTGTTGGCGGTAGGGACCATGTGCATGTATTCCTAAAACCTATTGATAAAACTGATATGAAATCTAAAACATAAGGCCCAGAAGTTTACACTAGCATTTCATTCTAAAGCGACACTCCAGCTAGCTTTACCGCACCCATTAAATGTCACCACTAGGCAAAGTGAAAGATATCGGGACTGGATTTCTTCCTGCGCCCCCTTGTGTTCCGAGCTCTCCCTCTCAGCCCGCACTGTGGTGGACTTCTCTTCATCATCTTGTTCAGCTGTGTCCTGCCAAACTCAGGTTCCACTGAACACCAAACAAAACATCTAAAATGAACTTTTTAGAGCTCGCTCCTTTTAGAAACTGTTGCTCTCTACTTGTCTTTGTTGTAAGGAGATAATAGAATCTGCCTCTCGGTATTGCCGTGAGAATCGAATGGCTTATAGGAGCCACTCAGCATACTCTCTCTCGTCTGTGTCTCTGTCTTCTGTTTCTTTCTCTCTCTCTCCCCCACACCTCTCCTCTCCTCTCCTTTCTCTCTCTCTCTCTTTCCACCTCGGCCTTCAAGGAAGATAGACACACACACACGGACTTCTGTAACTATTTCACTTGGAATGAGGTATTTTTATTCATTCCCATTATACACACAGAACTGTAAAGTTAGTTAAATTCTGTTTCTTGGTTCTAGACTATATGCAGCATAAAACCACATTGCTGTGTGTCCTCCACAGCATTCCTCTGTCTGTGCTACTTTGTCCTCCCCAAACCAATCTGGTCACTTACGCACTATTTCCAGCGATCCCTTTATGCCCTGGGGAATATAGTTTACTTCACTTTATAACTTTTAGTAAATGGAAATCACCCCAAATTTTTAACCAATCTGAGTCACAACTTGTCATTAACTTGTGAGAGCATCTTACTCTCTCACAGCTCTTCAAATCCCTGCATGCTGAAGGCCTTACTACTCTCCCTCCTTGTACAACAGAGGTGTCGACCACATATGCCACACGAACTGATTGTACATTGTCCTGACACTCCCGTGGGTGGGTCTGACATCCCCACTGCTTCTCATTAGTATTGAAAGCTGTTGACATGGGGCCTCTCCCCCCCATTTCTAAAGGATTCTGACTCACGACTCATTTTTATTCTCTTAAATTTTTCTAATTGCAATATACATTTGGAAGACCCTCTCGCTGACCTTGTCTAACCCTCATCCTCACCTTTGTCTTCCCACGAGTATGGGCACACTCGGCCTTTCCGACGGCCAGTACAGGTGTGCTGCCCATGCCGCGTGTTACAGCCTTCTGCCCACTGCGCACTGATCCCTACTCCCTGTGCCCGTGCAAAGGTGAGGCTTCTAGAATTTCCTTTCACTCTCATCACTTTATTCCCTTTGGTGTGTCATTTCTGTCGGTGCAATTACATGCCGGCATTTCTCCTACCCTCAACCAACAAGGTAATAGTCCCAGCTATCTTGTCCTATTCTTATTATTGTTCTCCCATCTTCCTCATCTGAGAAATACTTTCATTACCTGTGATGTGACAAGTTCTTCCTCCTTGTGACCAGAATGCTCTCCTCTACTTTGTCACCTAACTAACTACAATACATCTTTCAGGTCACAGCTTTAACATTGGTCTTTCGGAAATGCCTCCTACGACTCCCTGGGAAATATCAATCCTGCTTGTGCTCTCATGGTGTAATGCATTTTCCCTTGAAAGAAATTATTTCTATTAGAATTCAGTGCATTTAGTGACAATTTGATTTAAGTCTGTCTTTCATTCTCCCTTCTGTGTTTCCAAAGACACAAGAGAAGTGGCATTGTATCAAGCTCAACACACAACCCTTTGAAGTACACACTCGATACTCAAAAAAGGATTGAGTCAAAAAGAACCCAAAACATCAACACTTGAAGTCTGCCATCCCACAAACCTTTAATATATTTCAGCTTAAGTATTAATGCAGTGGACACTTTAATGGCCTTCAGAATAAATAAAATTGTCAATAAATAATTACATGTAAGGTAGGTACCCACACGCATAAGTACATGTACAGTTACTAGTATCCTGTTGAGTGGTAGAAAACAGAAGGGAAACTTCCAAACTTGGGAAACTGATTATATTTAATTGCATCTGGAATTCAGTTTTCTAAAGAGAAAATACCTCAAGGACAATGGAAGATGTAAAACAACAAGGGACTCTGTCAGGTTTTTGGATATTAAGCATTGGAGGAGTTGAAGAAATTCGCTGTTTCACTGTGCTAGAATGCAGACAGACCTAAGTAGTAAATCATTCTATTGATAGGAAAAGCATTAAAAGAACTGTCGTGATTTTCACATTAGTTATACTATTATAGCTTACCAATGGATCATAAAACATCACAGAATGAGAAAATGAGGTATCAAAGATGTCATAAAACCAACGCGAGTTAATTAATTATGTCTTTACTGTTCATGGAGAATACTTCTAGAAAGGTGGAAATAGGAAGAGGAGCTCACTTGAAAATATGTTTTTGCTTGAAGTGATAATAGTCCTCTCCCAAAATATATGTATACAAAATTGCACGTCCTATAGACACAGAACCATCTTCTCACCACGGGTCTGAGGTTCGCATTCATACCACCAGGGTTAAACCTCTGTTTTCATCACCTAGTAACTGTGACCTTGGTTAAATTAATCCAGCCTCTCCTCTCCCAGATTCCTTACATATAAAATGTAGATAATAAAAGAAACTACTTGATACGGTTCATTAGCTCACTTAATGAGCTAACCGATGAAAAGAACTTGACACAACTCCTAACACACAATAAGTACCTAAATGTTAGCCATTATTATTATCACAGCCTATTCATTAGTGTATGCAGTACCACAACTATGATCTTCAATTAGTCAGATTTCTTGTAATACGATTGCTTTCATATTTCCCTCAATTGTTATAAACAGGCAATAAAAGAAAAACACAGGGATATTTTAGAAATAGGCCCAGGCCAAGTTTGAATCATCGAATGAAACTTACAGATATTAGAAGATAACAGGGAAGAAAACCTAAATGACCTTGGGTATTGTGAGGACGTTTTAGATACAAGCAAGTCATGATCCATGAAAGAAAGAAAGAATTGATAAGCTGCAGACTGGAGGAAATATTTGCAAAAGGCACATCTATCTGATAAAGGATTCTTTTCCAGAATACACAAAGAACTCCTAAAACTCAACAGCAAGAATTCAAACAACCTGATTAAGAAATGGGCCACAGATACTAACAGACATCTCACAGAAGAACATGCACCAACGACAAATAATCCTATGAAATGGCACCTCACATCATGTCAGTAGGAAAATGCAAAATAAAGCAGGGTATCACTGCACCTGGTAGAATGAGCAAGATCGGGAGCTCTGGCAACACCAAATTGGCGAGAATGTGGAGCCATGGGAGCTCTTCTGCTGTGCCGGGGAGGGCAGATCACACAGCCACGTGGGATGACAGTGTGACCACTTGTTAGAAAACGAAACATAATCCCTCCATACAATTGAGCTTGAAAACTCAGGTTCACACAAATACCTGCACCCAGGTGTCCATAGCAACTTTACTCATAATTTCCAGAAAATGGAAGCAATCAAGATATCCTTCAGGAGGTGAAAAGATAAATGAACGTGGTCCATCCAGACCACAGAATGTTATTTAACATTAAAGAGAAATGATCTATCAAGCCTGAAAACTCACGGAACAACCTTAAGTGCAGATTTCGAAGCCAATCTGAAAGGCTACACATACTGCATGCCTAACTCGGTGACATTCTAGAAAACGCAAAATGTGGAGATGGTGAAAAGATCATTGGCTGTGGGAAGAGTGGGGGGTTAGGGTGAATAGGCGGGACACAGGGTATTTTTAGGTGAAAATACTCTGCACGATACCACAATGACAGACAGACATATATCATTACACATTGGTCGAAACCCACAACAAGAATGTTCCACACTAAGAATGAACCATAATGTAAACTGTGGACGTTGGGTGATCGTGACGTGTCAGTGCAGGTTCATCAACTGTGACAGTTGTACTGCTCTGGGGGCGAGGTATGTGAATGATAGAGACAGTACACAGGTGTGGGGGCAGAAGGTATACACGAAATCTCTGCGCCTACACCTCCTTTATGCTGAGAACCTAGAACTGTTCTAAACTCATAGTTTTAATTTTAAAAAATCTTACATATCTTAGTTTCCTGATTTTGAGTGGGCCAATTAAATTGTATACTTAAAATCTTTGCTCTAAAAAAAAGATGCCAGTGATGGAATCACAGCCATTGAAATCAGGAAATAGGTTGCAGAACTTTTAGGCCAGGGGACAGAAACAGAGGGCTTCCTTTGACAAGAGCTTTACGAGTCTGGAGGGAAATCCCTTATGCCAGAAGAGCGGATTGTTTTGAAGATGAGAAATTACAATCCTCAGCATCGTTTTACCAAGGCCCTTATGAAAGAAACAATTGGAAAAGCAACAATAACAACAATCCAACCCATAAAGACAACAGAAATAAAAATAAAAACAACTTTAGAATGAAAGGGAACCCCAAAAAAGCATATAAGAACGCTAAATTGGGTGTCTACTAACATATAAAACCGAAGGATGATTTTTTTACTGATTGAGTCATCGGTTCCCGTTTCTTCAGTAAAGAGTCAGGTACCCCGTTTTGTTGATCAGCCTGGGATCGGTCAAGTTTGCAGTGAGTGACTGACTGGTAATGACCAAATTCTCCACACTGCAATGCAGCGCAGAAACCCAATTTACTCTTTTGTCAGGGTCAATTGTGTGGGGGAGGAGTGGGCATATTACAGCAAAATGGTAAGAGGCATGGAGTTAAAGTAAGAGTGTGTAAGTGAAATGAATGAATGGTGTCGGACCCAACGGACATTCTGAGCACCCACACTACAGTATTATAGAAAATTGTACCCGCAATGTGATCTTTCTGAAAGGAAATCATTAAATTTGCCTTGTCATTTTTTCTCTGTTAGAAACCACGTGAAAATAACCACTTGCCTTTGAAATAGTTTGTGAAACTGTAATTGACTTAGTTTATACTTTATTAAACAAAATATCTACTACCCTGACTGGAGCAGGCCCGATAATGCTTGCCCCCCACCCTGCCCCCCCCAAAAAGGTGTTTTTATAAACTAATTTGTAAAACCTATGAATATGTTGTTTTACACATCAAGGGGGAATTAAGATTCCTAATCATCTGACCTTAAGATTATTCAGGATTATGCAGGTGGACACGGTGCAATTATAAGGGTCCTTAGAGTATTAAGTGGTACAAACATCCAAGGTCAGAAAGCAATGGGAATATTCGATGTTACAATTAAGAAGAAGATTCCAACCCTTATGCTTATTGTTGGAGTTAAATGTCCAGACTTTAATTTCACTTCATGCACCAAACCATATATTTTCTAAAATTATAAACAGTTAATGTTGAAGAAGCAAATCTTTGTAATAATATAGATAGCAATAGAAAATTCAGCAAGACATGACAATAGCTCTTTTACAATTTCCTAGAAATAATATGGTCATTTTATTAAATGTTAGCTACCAAAAGCAAGCAAAGATAAAATGTCAAGAGAACGCAAACACCTAATATCATTCACAGGAGAGAGTGCCGGGAAGTCTGTGTTAAAATGTGCAGTTCCGGTGACCAGCACCTTCAAAGAAAACAAACTTCCCCAGATTGCCTAAGGGGACCTTTCTCTATAATATTTGATACTGAAGTCACCTTTGAAAGGGGGAAATTATGTTATCCTGACATCAACCAAAAGACTTGAAAGACCTCCAGGTATTTCTGGATCTTATGTCTGTGCTACGACCAAACATTCCGATAATGATACGAAGTCACTGTTCTCTAATGCTTGTCACTGGTCACAGATGTCATAGGAAGAGAATTATGTGACTCAGTTCAAGGTTTCCAACAACCATCCTGGAACAAATAAGCGAGTGCTTCTGGGTTTTTTTTTTTTCAAGACCCCGAGATCTGCACATGTAGTCACACAGTGGAGCCAGAAGCTTGCTCCTTGTCCCACCCACATCTTTCAATAAACCTGAGTTGTCTGTAATGGTGCAAATCTATGGCGCGGTGACTGGCAGGGTCAAATGGGCAACTCACTGTCATTCTAGGAATAATGTAGTTGGTTGTCCAGAGTTGTTATCTAGAACATCTCAACAAATACAAAATCGAGGAAAATGGAAAAGGAAAAACAAGACCCCTTATTTAAAAACATGAAAGAGGAAAACATGCTTGGTTTTGTGATACCCCACTAAATATATTTATATTGTCCACAAGGGATTGGTGTTTTCAAAAGGCCTGTTATGTGCAAAATACCAAGTTATTTTAGGGACCTTTAGCAAATGAGCTTTTAAAATAATAAATAATGCATAACTGTATTTAATTAAAAGATCACTTATTCCCTTAAGAAAGCAGATGACCCTTAGTTCCATTACTTCCCTGTCTGGTAGCCTGACAGGGACCTAGTCCTTGATCATTAGGGAGCAGTTTTAAACATGTGCGCATTACATTTTATGATAGCTGGTTAATCAAATATTTCTGTCAGGCATTCTTAAACATCATGCCATATTCCATAAAAGAGTTAGGAAAAAGTTAAAACGAGTAGTACAGAGTCTACGTGAACTCATTCTCACTTAAGCACACGGTCACAGAAGAGATCGCACAGAGGACTGAGATGTGAGGAGAACATCTGAGTATCGGCATGCGTGTCTGGAACCGCTTCTGTGTGTATCCCTGGCAAACAAGCAACCGGATACAAAATACACCAGTGGTCTTGGCAAATGTCACTGATGTAGGTAATTCAATTAATGTTATTGTGATGTTTTTTGTGATTTCTTATATTAGAGTCACACTCTGTGATTGACATTCTCCACAGAAAGGCCAGACGAGAGGACACTATTCCAGAATCTTTCTGAATCCCTTTTTATGTTTGTCATGCTTATCTTTATATGACAAAATATAGATTCCCTTTCAATTTTTGCAGAGATTCCTGGGCCTTGAAGTTACTGTATTTTTTAACTTATCAAAATTTATCAAATTCTCTCTCTTTTTTTTTAATGACGAGACATTGTCAAACCCAGAGTCTCTAGAAATTGCTAACAATGCTATTACATGACACAAGTTCTCGTGAGCATCAGGTTTTATCACTTGAGGTGAAATATTGCACCTGTATTTTTTCAGTGAATCTTAGTTGGGAAATCATAAAGCTTTCCATTGCATTTTCCCTTTTAATGTCTCAACACTGGACATATGAAGCTGTCCCAAGTCATTCTCACCCTGCGCGTGGTCTAAGCTTGGGTCCCAGAGAAGGGCCAACTCAATAGAATGTATGCTGTATGGATCTTAAAAAGAGGGCCGACCTTAAATGAATGGATGCTTATACAGTAGGAAGATATAGTAAATCTTGAAATTCTTTTTTTTTTAATTTAAAATACTGTTTTATTTTATTTTTTCAATTGAATTAATGAGCGAATTTATTTCCCATCACTGGTCACCCCCACCCCCCAGACGCTCTTCCACCTCCCTGACGTCATCACATGCCCTGATTCCCTGGACCGCTTTGCACCCGGCGCTGCCCCACCCACACTTCCTCACATGCTGCATGTCTGTCTGCTCAGTGCTGTGCGCTCAGCTCATGGCGTTCATCAACTGGACTACCGTTGTCCTCACAGACGTGTGACCTCGCGTTTTGTGGGTCCCAGTATTCTCTCTTAGTACTGCCTACTTTTATAGCACTTGGGACAATATGGTATCCCGTCCCTCTGTGTCTTTTTGTGGTTGCACACCTACCAGCGCTCCGTGACAGTTGCTCGTGTCTGCCGTGCTCACTCACTATTGCTCCACACTGACACTGGGTGGTACACATGCTCCTCACTCTTCCCAGGTGAATCAGTCATCTCTGTCTCTTTCTCTTCCTCACTCTTTTGTAGCTCAGTATCTCCCTAGGTTAATTAACTTTTTAGCCTCTGTCTAGTTTTTATCAATTACAAAAATAATTGAAAAAACTATCTTTTCACTAAATCACTAACAAATATTATATCACTTATTGTATCTAAACTTATCGTAACTTCAAGCTCCACCAAAGCTTTTATTGAGTTCCGCTCCCCAAAATGAGCTTCTAGGCTTCATACATTTTCTCTGAGTGTTTTCTGTGTTTTAGGTTGTTTCTCCCTCCTCCATCTGCACGACTCCGACGTTCTCGCATGCCAATCCAAGTACAACGTACTTTTTAAAATCACCTGTCATTATCACAGATAAAAACTATTGTTAATGATTAATTTTTCCTTAATGTTTTTGACTATGCTAATACATTTTCCTCTTCTATTACTTGATAAAATGTATTTTCTTGTTCTTATAACAAAAGAAAAAAATTGGATTCTAAGAAATTAATTCAGGGCCTGACACATCAGAATTGCAACAAAGCTCCCTAATTATCTTCTCCAAATATCTCTCCCCAACACCCTATATTCAAAGAATTTAGTGAAAACATTTCTCACCCTGGGTAATCTGTTTGTTTGTTCTATTTTATTTTTCTAAATTGAGATTTGATTAACATATTAGTTCTAATATTGGTCATATTAGTTCATTAGTACCTTTATGATTTGATATTTATATACATTGTGAAATGATCAACCCAATCAATCTAGCTAACCTATATCACCACACACAGTTAAAACTTTTTTGTAGGCTGTAACAGTTCAGATTACTGTCTTAGCAACTCCTAAATGTACAGTACAGTATCATTAACTGTAGTTCCCCTACTGTGCATGACACCCCCAGGACTTATTTATTTTAAATCTCCTTCCTTATTTGGAGCCTTATTTTAAAACCCAGCTGCCTTGGCATGATTTTATCACCTCCTGAAGATTTGGGGAATACAGTCAATCTCTGTCTCTCATGACGGTTGTAGTTGCTACGTAGATGTGTACGTGAAAGTCCTCTTTTTGTTATATTGTAGCTTAATCAAAACAACATTTGATATCATCATTGTTCCTCCAGCCCTCTTCTCAACATCAATTGAAAGCTGTGGGAATAATAATAGTCCAATAATACTGTAATGAAATCTTCATGGCTATAACTTTATTTCTCTCCCATCAGTCTTACCTACTAGGACCAGACTTATCTCCAAGGAGACAGGCTTTGGTCATTGTTATGTTATTACTCAAAGGTCTTCTTTGTATTTTCAAATCCCTATCAAAAAAGGTAACATAGGATAGATATGAACCTTTCCTGATTTTGCCAACTCCCCCCCAAAAAATCAAGCTAATATTCCACTGCTGCCTTTGACTTGTTCTATATTTCAGCTCATTCAATACATTTTTCTGCCTTAATGTATTTTTGTTAATTATTCCCCATTCAAATGATTCTACTACTGTGTCATATCAAATTTTCCCCAGCTTTCAGAGAAAAAGCTCTCAAACATGCCAGTCTCTCTGTCATGTTCTCATTGCTATTGGAAGAAAACCAGGTTTGCTCCTCTGAAGTTCTTAGAAATGTATTCAGTGTCTTCCTTCCACTTCCCACATCCTTCCTGGTTTTCTAGCATCTATCCCCAAGTGAACTTTCCCACTGAACAAACACCATGTACTGCGTGAGCATTTCACTTCTCATTTATACACCTTCTACTTCCATCACATTGTGCATAAAACTTCTTTGTAAATATTTGTTGAATGAAGGTATGGAAATATAAACATTTTCTTATAATTAGTAATGTGACATACAAGCCTTAATTTCTTCTCAATTACCTTTTAATTATACTGGTGTATCCTTGTTGAATTAAATAAGCTTGAGCATATCTGAGTTAAGCCAAATATTGCTTAGCTCAGGGGTGCCAAACTCATTTTCACCGGGGGTCACATCAGCCTCGTGGTTGCCTTCAAAGGGCCAAATGTAATTTCATCTGCTTAACAGTGAAGGAGTAGTTACATTTATACAGTCCTAAAATTATTTCGGCCCTTTGAAGGCAACTGCGAGGCTGACGTGGCCCCCAGTGAAAGTGAGTTTGACACCCCTGGCTTAGCTCATCTAAGGCTCCTCCGGTCATCTTCGGGATGTTTTCAATTCAAATAACATAGTAACATGTTAAGCTGCTTTTAAAAATTCAAATATGTGATGGTTCACTTAAGAAGACATGCTAAGGTTGCCTCAAAGTGCTCACAGAGATGCTGGCTGCAGCTGGGCTCCTGGGTGATTCCTTTGCATTCTTGTCGTCTTTGTGGTCCCCACGCACCTGTGAAGGGGGAGGGCACGCTCCACACCATCACAGTGTGCAAGGAAAAAGGTTCAGAGAGAACGAAGGAAGGGGAGTTCTATTTATTCTTCCAAAAGGAGAGTCAAGCCTTTGCTTCAAACCCTTTAGCACAACAGCCCATACATGTTATCAGCCAGAGCCGCTTCAAAGGCTCAAGTCTAGTGTAATTACTTGCCAAGTAAAAACAGTCTTTTAAAACCGATTTAAACCAATCACGTCTCCACGAATTCCTTAACGCCTATCACATCTAGGAACTCCTCTGATCAAACTCCAGCTGATCGGGTTAAACAACAGGCATTATGGATTTGTCAATGTGATTAGACTTGTTTCTTGTTTCACTCATCCTCAGAGTCCCTCTTTTTTGCTTTAAAATGAAGAAATCAGGAGCTAACCCTTCCATAAATCGCAGCAGAGCCGCTCAGAGAGACTCTGAGCTGTCAGGTTAAGGCAGCCCCGAGCAGCATGACGGGCAGCTTTCTAAGCAAAACGAGTCGGCACAGAAGTGTAGCAGTTCTTCTTGGGTAGTAAGCAGATGTGGCTTTCATGTTCTTTCTACACTCATTTCATATGTTCACTATTTCAAAGAATAACACACAGCATCTATTCTCTGTCTTTACCACTCTGGCGTAAGTTTCTTCAAATCGGAGTCTGTGTGTTTGAATCTGCATCATGAATTCCAAGCACACGGTGGCTACTCAAAAATGTAAGTTGAATAAATGAATCCTTTAGCAGAATACGTTGAAGAAAAATGCTATTTTAAAAAAAGCCACCAACAGCTGGGTCTGACTGGTAGCTGGAGTCGAGAAGCAGAGTGATTGAAGGCCAAAAAGAAAAGGGTTCCGTGGAATAGCAAAGTCAGTATAAAAAGTAGGTGGTAAGAGGCATGAATAATTCAGAACGCACAAGAGAAGCCCCATATGATGATGGGGAAAGAGAGAGAAAGAGAGATGAGAGAGAAAAATGAGAGGGAGAGGGAGGAAGAGAAAATGGTAGTAGGGACAGAGACAGCCTAAATAAATTTAAAAATGTGTGTGTGTGTGTGTGTGTGTGTGTGTGTGTGTGTGTGTGTGTAATATTTTTTCTCTCTCTGGAATGGGTAAAGGATTTACTAGTTCTAAGAAATTATCGAGTACATATAGATTGTTAGAAAATTTATTGTGTTTCAAGTCCAGTAATTCTTTTATTCCCTTTGCGTGTTTTCAGTCTCCAGAGTCATTGGAAAGGGGGAAACTCACCTCCCCTCTCGTGTCTCTAGGTAACATAGCAGTGCCCCCTCTAAGGTGCAGCCTCTCTCCCGAGGCACTGCAGGTGTGGCTGCAGGCCACCGCTTCTCATGGACCCATGGGCTTCGGTGCACCTCGAAGTCTTGTGCCATTTCTTGCTTCTCTCAGGAAGCTTTTAAATACATACTTTTCACTTTCATCTCTGTTGTTGTTTCTTGTAAGTTTTTGTTATAGAACATGGGTCACCTTTATTACAGTTTCTCATAGTCTGGGTGTTGCCGATTAGATCTCCATTGTGTTTTTTAAAGACATTAGTTGATAGTTGTGTTTATTATAGCTTGATACTTTGATCTAGAACTCTCCTGGCAAAGATGCTTGACGGTAACCTCATGTGACCATTTAAATCTAAATTTCGGTTGTTTGACATTAAATACAATGAAAACTTCAGTTTCTCCGTTAACACTAGGTATATTCAAGAACTCAGCAGTCTCATGGGGCTGATGGCTTCCACAGTGGGCAGTGTGGACCCAGTATTTTCATTTTGCTGAATTGGACATCCCCCATGCAGAACTTGAAATGTTTCAGGCTGATTTCCTTTATTTAACCAACTGACTTGCTAGGTTGTATTGCAAACTTCCATTGGGGGAGGTACACATAATAATTGTCTGTTGACTTTTTGTATTGTCATTAGCTATTGCTGATTATGCCTGGGACAGTTAAGTCTTTAGGGTTTTGAAAATGGAAATTTAATAATGCCCCTTCCATCACCACATGGAATTGTTCAGTAATGACAGCCTTCTATTGATCTGTAAAGATCGGTACTCTGAGTCAGAGAACTGGGCGTGAAAAGGTGTCCGTGTTTTGTTATTTCCTTTTCTTTACCATGTTCCCAGAGAATGCTTTATTGTTTTAGAATTCCTCAAGACAACTAATGAAATGCTTTCTTGTATTTTTAAAAAATCAGGATTTAAACATAAGTGATGTTTTTGAGTGAATTGCAGGTACTATTTTTAATTGGGAGCTTTAGATTTTTCATCTTTGGCTGATAAGAGCCTCTCTAAGTCAGCTCCTGAGTTTGTAAATATGATGTGAGGGTCTTAGTCTCCTTATTGGCACGATAATCTAGGATTATCTAATCCTGTAGATTCCCTGCCTCAGACTTGATCTGTGGTCTTTTTTCTATGAACTTTGGCTCCTTTTAATAGAAATGGTTTTTTTGAGATGACAAATATAGTGATATTTTCTGTTGGCCTTATACAGAAAAAATCCCTGAGGCAAAATGAATAGATATAAGCCCACCCAGTTTATTGCCTAAGAATTCTGTCTCTATGGAAGATGTCTGTCTGACTCCATCGATCCATCGATGTGTTAACCGCAGGCACACCTGAGAAGACTGGAACTACAACTACAAAGGTCATGGAGAACTGTAGCTTTAGCTGTGGTGTTTGACTTTTTTATAGGGAGAAAATTTTAAAATAATGGATTATGTAAATAGATATCTATTGCTCATATTTTATTTAATCTATTTATGAAACTATATTTCTTACAATCAGTTTAACTTGGGACTTATCAATAATCAAACTGTATCTCTACACAAATTACCTTTTAAAATGTTTATGAGTTATACAAGTAAATAAGATATGGCAGATTATAAAACGTGGCCAGCAAAAACAAGTGGGAGAAAGACTCAGCGAAAACTCTCTGAAGACAGGTGGGAGGAGGTCGCAGGTCCCGGATGTCTGAGCAGGTCTGGGATGGTCACCACATCCGCGCAGTGGGGGCCGGAATCAGTTTCCCATCCTGTGATGATGGTAATGTGGAGATCCATCTCATAGCGTCAAGATTAGGTAAAATAACGTATACAATACACTTAGAATGGCAACACTTTCACATAGGAAGGGCAAAACTATTTATTAGTATTGACACTGAAACTAAGAAATATTAAAGGGACATTCATATTTTATTATATATACTTTGAAAAATTGCCTGTGACTTAAATGGAAAATGACAAAATAGAAAAGAATATGTACTTAAAAATGAATATGCTTTTCATGAAATGGTGTAATTTTTATTGCTTAATAAAATATATGCCCATTTTTCACGTTGGTTTTAACGAGGAGTATTTATGTTTGGGGAAAGGACACAAAAACGGGGGCTGTGAGAACCACCTTAATATATCTCACAATCCGGAGTGTCAAATAGGGGTTCTGTTCACACAAGATTCTGTTATGGAAAACATCTCTGACGCTAATGGGTTCCCCATACGTCAGGTGAAACCCATGTCATGTCGGCATTGCCGAGGGCACAGGCCTTTGCTATCATTTTCTTATCATTTCCTTCATCTGAATGTCAGAGAAATGGACGCGTCTCTGACAGAGTAGAAAACATCCTGAGTAAGACTAGTTTTACAGGCTGAAAATATGCAACTGGTAATTTACCTAACATTTTTTATAAGTCTTTTTGGTGTCCAGTAAATGTAAATAGGCATGAAACTTGAAAGGGAATTGATACTCAGCGATTCTCCTTTAAGTACCTGAGGACAAGTCACATGGAGCAATTTATTAAAAACTGAATGCATCTCAAACACCAGTTGCGAGGTGGGCAACCAATGATCCTACAGCAATCGGTGTTAGCATAAACGGGCGAGGAACGAAGAACCGGCTGCAGTAATAGGTTGATGGCCATGGTACTCAGGTGGAGGGCCTGATTTATTAAGGCTTATGGAGAGAAAATGTTTTGATGGACACTACACCAATCATCCAATCTGAAGCTGTGAGACATTTATTCTCCTCTGTCACCTGTTTTAGATCCTAAAAGATGCATCAGATTGCACTGAGGGCTCTTCAGTAAGCGACGTAACGTGTAATCAGCATCAGGAGCCTGCGTCCATTATCCCCAAGTGGCCTTGCTCCCCTTACATCCCGACATCCTGACATCCTGTTGGGAAGGAGTGGCTCCCAACCTCTTAAGCCACAGTTAAGACTCAGAAATAAGGAGTTTAAAGAAATCCCATTTCTTCAATATTCGAACTTGGCAATTGTTTACTTATAGTTTAATAAGGGCTATTCTCTCCAATGTTTGCTCTGTCATACTCATACCTGTAACGGGCCCTGCTCTTCCACGGCGCCCCTGTTCACTTTGGGAGAACAGATGCTGGTGGTTGGGAGAGTTTACTTGCTGAGTTTGAGCTCTTAGCAAGGAGGAGATGGGTCGAATAGAGGACAGCAGATTTTGGCGCATAAATGATGATAAGTCATGGCTGAGCTTCTTCAAACTTGAGAGCTTCCAAATGTTTTTGTTTTTTTTTAACTTCTGAGTCAGTAAATCCCATCTAGTCTTTTCAGGGAGAGATATCTTATTCTCTCCCCACTATCTTTCTGATACCCTCCACACTCAGTTCCAGCCCTCTCTCTGTAGTAGGTAATGTTCAAGCATTTGTTCTGGTTTATCTTTCCTGTTTTCATTATTCAACAACAACAATGACTTTGACACAAAAGCAGATCATTGACTACCCATGGTGGGCAGTGGTACTGGTAGCTCACAAGGCAATAAAAACTATTACTGAGTGTGCTAGTAAAAAAAAAATCACTGTCATGACACCACTTCTACTCTCTCCTTGCCCCAATATGCAACATGTCACATTTTCTAAATGACACATTTTCCATCTGCCTTTCTTTAAGTTTTTGTCTGTATACTTGAACAAAAATAAACAAAACCAGGAAACACTTTTATAAGGGTGTTGTTTATCAAAGCGTGCATACCATTGGCACAGAATTTCTAACATAATTAAATAATGTGTATCCACCTACTGATGGTGGGTTCCTTGACTCGTGATTCTTCAACATTCAATTATTTAAGTGGAAAGACTGAATTTTGAAATAAGACGCAAACATAATGATTTATCCATTCTTATATGCACCATTGGAAAATAATCTTGAGCTGTGTTGTGATTGCCGCATGGGAAGGGTCATCGGGCCGCTGGAGGAAGGCCCTTTGGTCTGGTTTCGATGGTCCTCCCCTCCCCTGTGTTCTGCTGATCTATCCCTCTGGCTGCCCTGCTGTGTCCTCGCCCCTGTCGTACCTTGGGCCATGTGTGTGTAAGGACTTTACTGTATGGCACTGCTTCGTATGTTGCATTTGAGATTGTTCAAACTTCACATTGTGTGAACTTATTAAAAAATTACATCCCATTCTGCAATTGCTATAAAATGTTTTCACTTTCTATCAGATTAATAAAATAACCGCCGTCTTCACGTTCAACTCCAAAGGTCTTTTTCTCTCCTACTTGAGTTCATTAGCTCCTGACCACTGCTGACTGCTTATCGTGTGTATGGAAACACATTGTAATCCCTTCTTGGGGGGTTAACTAATCACCATGAGAAAGATTCCTGCTAATTGCCATGGTATTTCAGTCATATTTTAATGCTCTATCATCCAAAGTCCTTGACTCTCTTACTTTCTAGTTTATCTGTGAATCATACAATGTAAGACATAAAAACCACTTAATATTTTCAGTTGCGCACTTACATTGTTCTGTTTCCGTCATGAAGCCACAAAGAACAGGGATTATTCTTCATTATTAAATTTTCCTTCTTCTGGATTTCTTACATAATATTAGTTATAAGAGACATCGATTCTCTTTCCTTCCACCTAGGTTTTCTAGAATAATGGGTGATTTTTCTTTTGGAAACTACTCCTCTCCGACTCCTCTCCAGCCTACCCTATTCCTAGTCACTATTTCCGTTGTTGTCCTGCCAGTGCGAACATTCCCTGCCCCCAGGGCCAGACACCGACTCAGTTTTGGTTACCTGACCCCCCCACATGAGTGAGATGGACAACCAGCATTGAGCCTTTTCTGAAAGGGGTGCAAGCCATGACTTTTACAATTTTATGAACCAATGAATTCTCTGTTGTCTTTTGTTTAATTTTAGTGTTTTTCTGCAATTGGAAAGCATAAGAACTCTATCTAATCCAGATTTATACATTAACATAATGAGCATATCTCCTCCTCTCTGTGTTATCATGTTTTAATAATTAAGACAGTGTTTATCGTTAAACAACACAAGCTTTTCTCTCAGCACAAGGGACTCTGAAAAGTCTTTATCCTTCCTCCAATATGTTGATAGAAACTCTCTGCTGAAAAGTAGGGCAGACTCAGGTTGTCCCTTAAAATAATTTTATCATTAGCATTGCTGCAGAGACACAGACAGACAACTTGATTTTATATCCGTAATCATCTAACAAATGTAACCCGAAGAATCTACGTATGGCATCTGTACTCAGCGTTTAGAATCTGATTGTAAATGTAGTCAAAGTGGCATACCAATTTTCAGTTACATTTTAGTGGAGGTGGTTTTAGAGAAATAAGGAAGCATTTTAGAGCAAAAGTCTATACAGGTGTGGGCAAAGCAGGTTTACAGGAGGACTACATGAGTTTGTTCTTGTGTAATTATTTATTAATTATTGCATTGTTTTCCGTACGAACAACTTGTAAACCTACTTTTGCCTCACCCTGCTTATAAATATCACCAATTAACCTACTGCATGGTAAAACAGTGTCTGCTGATGTTCAAGGGAATTGCTTGTAGTTGGCCTTGCACTTGATGTTCTCTCTTCCTGGCAAAGAACTTTCGTTATATGTCATATAAGATAAGCTATACAGTGAGTAACATTTCTGTTTTATTAACCTGTCTTTTACTTAAATAAGGAAATTCAGGCAATAGTGAATACATGTTTTCCCCATCTGAGCTATAGTTTTTCATTCTTTTGTTTGTTTTAACTGAACTGAGAAACTTCCCTGACTTAGGTATTTTTCAAAGTTTTGTTTATTGATAGAATTCATTGAGACTGAGTCAATCTAATATGTGCTTCCACACTTAAACCATACTTGAATCTTTGTTTCTTAGCTAAATATACGTAAGGGATTAAGAAGAAAAGTGAGGTATTTGGAGGTTTGATAGCCAGATGAGTTTCTTTCATTTTACAGTAAGAATAAAATTTTTGAGCATACCAGAATGTTATAATGTACATGCATTTAAACTCTGGATAACAAACCACATCCAAACTAATGATGTTCTGTGCACGTACATAGTCTTGTTTTTCTTGTAACAGCGAAGTGCCTCAATTCTTGTGGAAGATTCGTACTGCATCGACTGCCTAAAAAGCATAACTTACACCATGTGCTCTATTGGGAAGATGGGTCACGTGAGAGAAAAGCCAGAGACTTGTGACTTTTTACGTGGTACATTTAAAACAAAGGGGCTTCCAGATTCATCCTTTCAGAGAGGTGGTTATTAATTACTTTGGGAAGGTCTAAATCAGAGGTCCTGGTCAAGTCCATCACGGGTGACATATATGGAAGACAACAGCCTTTTCAGACTGATGAACTGAGGGACTGTCTGACTTGTTTCTCAATTTACTGGCTCTTAAAAGGAGCACCATACCTATCATCAGTAAGTGATTAACCTTCAAGAATAGGTGATGTCATTCAAGAGAGAAAAACCATAAACTGCCAAGAATTTCCTAATACTGGAAGAGTTGTAGTTGTTCTTGTTCTTCTTCCTCCTCCCCCCTCCCCTCCCCATCCTCCTCCTCCACCTCCTCCTCTTCCTGCTTCTTTTTCTTCTTCTTCTCCTGTCTCCTCCCCCTCCTATTCCTTCTCCACCTTCTCCTCTTCATTGTCCTCCTGTGCTTTCATTCCAACTAAATAGTCTTAAAAACTTTTCTTATTAAAATACCCATGTAAATTCTATTTGGAAAAAATATATTAGATCTAGTGAGACGTGCTCTTCACAAGTGGGAGTAAATTGAAAAAAAAAAAGATTGCCTATGACAAATGGAGGGTATTTTAAAATTAGTATTACATAAAAGCAATCTGAACAAATAGAATATTGGGACACTGATAGGAGTTTTAGTAAAAATGTAGTAGAACTTAATTATGGAATTGCTATGAGATGGTTGGCAAGCTTCTCTCTCTTTCTCTCTCTCTCTCTGCTCTCTCTCAAGTTTTAGAGATTGAGGTACTAAAATACCAATAAAAGGCAAGAAGTATAAAATATTGAGAAGGATTTTTATCATTTTTGGAACTAGGCTCCTTCAAAACTTTGATTAAAACTAAGAATACCCCTTCTACCAGGGAAAAAAATGTGTGCGTTCTCATTTTCCTAAGGAGCACCCCGCCTATTTTCATTTCAGTAATTTCAGTCTAAGAAGTATGCAGTTTTAACTATGAAAATGTGTTTCTAGCTCTATTTTTTACAAAGATAAGCCAGCAACTTCTGCATACCGCCTGTTACCATCTCTCCACTTGATTATACGAATATGCTTTCTAATCAGACTCTGTTTTGCATATTGATCCTCTCTTATGTTACCATGGATGTTTGAGACATACATCATTTTATTTTTTCTTTATGTGCTGCATATTCAAATTCATTCAACTGTATTTTACAAATAAAGCTATTTCAAAAACGTTTTTCAGGTTGGTTACTAGATTTTGTAATTTTGGAGAAAATATCAGATCTACTAATTTTTAAAGTAAGTCAATAAAATCTGAAGTATATTTGCTCGGTGAAATCCCCTCCAACTACTCTAATTACTTTATCATTTCCACCTGTGGGCCTGACCTGGGTCTGTCTGAGGTGGAAACCTGAACTAGAGACTAGCAGAAGCTAAAAGTCATGTGTAATGTTTAAGATTCCGAGACCGATACTAGCTGGTGAGTGAGACTGGTGATCGTTTACGTGGAACTGGCTGTAGTCGGTAGGAAGTGTGCACAGGAACAGATCAGGTCACTCTCTAGCAGAGAATTGTTCGTAAGGACACTCATGTTCCTGTAAACCCATTTTTTTCTGTGCTTACTTTATTTCAGATTTTTTTTCTTAACTGGGTGTTGAAATTGAGAAGGCAGTGATTGAAAAATGTAAATATGCAAAGGATATCTAAATGGAACTCATAGAAAAATTCAAATTTTTGAATAAATACTGATTCCTATTAGCGACTAAAATATTTTTGACCCTGAGACATGGAGATAAAAGAATGTTATAATTTTTGTGCTGATAAGGATATGAATAAATAGACACACCTGGTTAATTAGAAAGTAAAGTTTTATGACTTTATTTAGAAAGCAATTGACAGCAGCTTTTAAAGTAAAAGGATCTATATGTAGATAATTTGATTCAATAATAATAATACTTTTGAGGCACTAATAAATATTGAAGTAAGAAGTAGTGGAGAGAAATATATGTAGAGGAATGATAAATACAATACTGTTTGTATTGCTAAATCTGAAAATGATCTGTGGGTGTAGCATTAGGGGACTGGTTGAATTACCTGTGAAAATGTAAGAACATGGGATCTTAAGAAGCTCTTAAATGTGAATTGGGGTTCCTATTGACCTGAAGAGATTCCTCTAATTTTATAAAACATGAAAATAAATTATGAAAAAGTGCACGTAATGTAATCTAATTCATATAGCTCAGTAAAAGCAAGTAGCTGCAGTAGTTGAGGGAAGCAATTATTTGTGCAAACACACTCAATGTTGGAGGACTGTGAGAGAACCAATGTAGCGCCTTTTACTTGGGTACCAGCTGATCTAAGAAGAGGAGGTAGGATTATCAATCTTTATAAAATATATACTTGCATTCTTTTACTAGTTGGAATGGCAATAAATGAGGCTTGCAGTTTAATAGAATTTTATTTTTTATTTACTTTTTCAATTATTGTTCAAGTAGAGTTGTCTCCATTTTCTCCCCACCCCAGCACCCCCACCCCACCCATCCTCACCTCCCACCCTCGAACCTACCCCCTATGGCTTTAAAAATAAAAGCAAAAGGGCTTGCAGTCCCAGCAAATAGAACTTGATGAGGAGGCACCTGGTGCGGAAGGAGTCGGGAGGGATGATGGGGCAGCAGGTGTGTTGGGTTCCCTAGAGAAGAGGACCCACTTAGAGTCCAAGGGAGTGACAAGGCCAGAAGGTTGAGACCCCATTGGAGAAAGCATTTAATGTTGTGCACATGAGTTTATGCTTTTTCTATAAGATCCTGGGAATCCACCGATCGAAGTTATCGATGCAGTTATTATTGTGAACATGTATGGATGTATTGGAGTGGGCAAATGAAGTAACCAGTGCAGTTATTGATTACATGCATGGATATATAGGAATGGGAAAATTCACACTATGGGAAGCAATGGGAAGCAGGGACAGTTTTTCCTCCAGGTGAAGTGAGAAGCACCATTATTCTCAGCAATATTATTTAGTGTCAACTGAAGTTATTTATTTGGCCAAATTGTGAAGACCTTTCTAATTTCTTCATAATCTGCTTTTAATAGCAGAACAATGAATGGCATGTTGATGTAAGTTTTATTCAAGCCTTCCAATTCAGCTAATTCTTGAGTTTTTATACATATTTGGCAGGGACAATCATTGCCATTATTTTATGAAGTAATGCTCCACAGAGAAAGTTCAAAACCTAGTTACATTTGTCTTTGAAGTTCATCCATATTGTTCTGTGGTAATTCTGTGAAGGGAGATAAACTCAAACTTATGAAAAAGAAAGAAAGGAACTGAGCCATTTAATCTTCTTATATTGATAATTGGAAGCTGGGAAAAGTTTCACACTGAATGCCCCTCATACTTCCCACATGCTAAAACTGCAGTTTATATTATAATAGGTGTCTGTTTTGTGACCAAGATGGCACTTTTATTTTACCTTACCAAGCATATTATGTATTTTCTGTATTGATATTATCAGATGGCTAACACAATACACACTTGGAATATCCATATATCCATTTTTCATAACTTATGTCCAGATTATGTTCAGAATCCCATGCTTTAATAATGGAAACTGGGAAAGATTTTCCATTCATGGATTTTAATGAGAAAGGAGGAGAAATCAAAATTCTTTTAAGGATTAGGAAAACGATTCAGTATGTATGGTATTAGAAAATCTTACTGATTTGCATATAAAATATAGGGCTTAGTTTGGTATTAAAAGTATACTTTATAAAGAATAATAGAAAATGTGTCCATGCTTATAAATGCAAAAATGGAGAGAACATCTGGTTGAGAGAGTAATTACATCCATATTCATTCACATTTCAATATCTATGTTAAAGAAAACTATATTCTAGAAATGTGTGTCATTCTCAGAAACATTTGTTAGTGACAGGAATAATGAAGCAAGAAAATGAGTACATTTTAGAAAGTGGGTTTTATCTCTGTACTTCAAGAGTTTGAAGGACGCTTTTTGTCTTACTACAGACCTTACACAGAAACAGGAAGCTTCAGTTCATGTCTTTCCATGTCTCCTTTTCATTTTGGAGGGGCCAAATATCTCCCTAGTCTCGCATCCTCAAATCCAAGGCCTCCTTCAATGACACTTGCCTAATTTTTGCACTATTTCTCTTGCCTCTGTGGGGAAACCACGAAGCACGGCCAGCCTCCCTATCCTCTGTAGAGTAGCACCTAATGCAGATCTTGCCTAAGGATTAAAATAAAAACCAACAATGCCTAAATTGAATTGGTGTTACTGAATATCATTACTCCGGACCTAGAAAAATGTCTCATCAAGCTTGGACCTTCTAGGAAAACATAAAATTGATAAAAAGCCCTGGGGGAATTATCTGTGAATCAAATAAGCAAAGGAATCTCATTATTCTAAAACCTCTCTGTTAAGTATGTGTCTTTGTTCTTTTCCTCAGTGTATTTTCTGTTTGTTCCCTGTGACAAAAATCTCATACTGATTATTTGCCTTAGGAGTGAAATATTGAACTGGAAACAGCCTCCCGGTCCACTCTGGTTCTAAATTGCTGTTGACATGTTTTTGTACTTGGCATACATAATTGCCCTAATCTCTTTCTGGACCTTGTAAATGTCCTGCTGAACTCAACTGGATTTAAAATACATTGACTTCGCTGAGCGTGGTCACCCCCATACATTCAATAAAAAAGAAATGAAACACAATGCGCCGGCGTTGATGCCACTGTGCTTCCCAGCAAGTTTACGTTGACGCTGTTAGTGTGTGACATAGCATCTCTGATAAGCTGGCGATGCCATCAAACATGTCTGACAGTTTAATTTTTGTGACAACATAGAACTCTGTTGAAAAGGATTTTTATCACCATCTAATTAGAATTAATAACATTAATAAATGTGTTCTAATTCTCTCTTTCTCATATTAGTACTCAGTAGCTCTTACATTCTCATTCTATGGTGATTTTAAGTTGGATTGATAATGGAAGAAATCCACATTAAATGGATATTTCCATCTCTGTATATTTAATAGCTGTTTATGGATGAGGAGCTTTGCTGGCTTCCGGAATTACCTTTTGTTCTCAAATGCTTTTAATGTGATTATAATGGGATCTTTAATTATTGGTTTGATGTTTTATTATGGTTATCATTTCCAATAACTTTCTTAATATGCAAACAATATACTACTAAATGTTAGAGGGAAATAAAATTTATGCTCTTATTTATAGACTAAAATTCAGTTAATAAGATGAGTTCTTTAAATCAAATACATAAATTATCTTGCCATAATGGGAAGTATTTCTGTTTAGTGAGGAGCAACAATGGCTATCAGTGGTCTGGCACCTGAAGGGAGAAAAATTAAGGAAGAGTTTTACAGAAGAGGGTCACTGGGAAGCTTTGAAGTTTTATTTGGTATAAATTTCAGGATAGTTCCTCTTCTTACCAGATCCACAGCTTGGCCTGACTTTTGTTTGTTTTGTTTGTTTGTTTGTTTCTCCATTTGTAATGCTTATAAAAATCAAAATACTATTTTGTGGCATGTCAGCATTGTATTAATACATGTCAATGTCCATTACTTAAATTTTACCGGAAAATCACACTAATTTCTTTAAGGATCGTCTGTGATCATAGTTTTGCCGCAGTGGCAAAGCTGAGGAACTGTGGTAGAGAATGAATGTATTCGGCAAAGTCTAAATTGTTTCCTACTTTGACATTCACATAACAAAGTTTATCGACTCCTAGACTGAAATGTGAGGACTCTTCTGTCTTGTGCGTTCACTTTGGTTCAGGAAAAACGTAGAATGAAATGTGACCAAGCTATCGTGAGACTTGGCTTAGGAATTCACGGGAAGGGATGATTCATGAGACAGAAGCCAAGGAGACCGCATTTCCCGAAGGTCCCAGGATCTCTGCCTGGCCACGTTCATGCTCTGCCTTTTTAACGCCCTGGTTGTCTGCCCCATTTCATACACTCCGTTTAGAGGGGGTTCTTCTGCCCCTTCAGTCACCACAGATGTTTTATTACATGCACAGATACTGCCCCAGGTTCCACACCTCACACATATGCATGCGTACACTTCTGTTCACTCTCCTCCTGGCTCGCGTTTCCCTGGACAAACCACCTAGGCTGATTCTTCCTTCATCCTAATTCAAAATTCCTGGACATTCTAGAAACATGGCCGGCCTTGAATCTCCCCATGAGCACATCAGCGCACGTGTAGAAGTGGACGTTGCCCAGGGATAATTACATCATCCAATAAAAGTAGTATTAGAAACAACATAAAAATAAAATTAATATATGATAAATATACCAAGTTATTTTGAGATGTCTTGAACCCTTTCTGTTCAGTGAAATCAAACACACAAAATTACAAATACCCCAAGTACACTTGATTATTTTAAAAATACCTATAAATCAGGACAAAAATACATGGCAGTAACAATGTACGGTGCTTATTAATTTCTTACAATGTGCCAAATATATCTGTTGCCTTATCTAACCCAATATGCTAAGGTACCACAGGGTAATGACATAGGTGTGACTGTCATTTTATACAGAAGAATTTTCAGGCTATGAGATGTAAAACTTGACCAAGATCATACAACTTTAAATGGCAGTAGAGTCATGTATATGTGCATATACACATGTAATAAAACATGTATTTTGAAGTTTTATGTAGTATGATTCAACATTGACATTTGAAGTATCTGATGAGTTTCTCATGAAGCAAGTGGGAAGACATATAGTTCCCTGGACTGTTTTATACATTCAAACTCAGGTAAATTTATTTTTATGGAAGATTATATGAACCAAGACTTCATCTGTAATACCTTATGCTATCCAGACCAGTATCTATTAGATCACAGGGTATGTATGGGTATTATCTTTTGTAAAACCATCCTTATTCCTCTTACTGTAGGAAACAGAAGGGGTTCTCAGAAAATGCAGACGTGATGGTAAAATTGGGGTTGCATTTGTCGTGTTGCTGTATCCTGTCTGATGGATAATGTCAAAGTGACGGCCTGGTGTCACTTTTCTCCACGATTCGTAGTAAGAAATGTATTTTACGTTATGATCTAGTTTTCTGTCTACCACTAGATCAGAAAGTATCACTACTAGTGGTAGTGATCTACCACTACACATGTGTATGCATATATAAACTAGAAAAAGTTTATGAGACATTGTTAACATGGGGTGCACCCCCATTGCCACTATATTCTGTTACATTCTGTCTGTCCTGTTCTTTTCACTTTTTAACTCAGGTTGAGGGCCGTGAAAGAGACTTCCCAAGACTCAGTTTGAAAAGCACTACTCCCAGATTATTGATCTAGTGAGAATTTTATTACTATTTTACTTTATATTTCAGTTTATCTTCTCATTCACGTAGTGCACAATTTAAGGACAGGCAGTAGTACAAAAGCCTGACCACTTGCATGGAAAACACTCATCCATGCCGTGGTCCACTCTGACATTTGAAAAGCAATTTATTTAACCATCAGAGACTCGATCCCACCTCCCTGACATGTTAAAAAGCTCTATGCCACTTCAAGAGAAAGGTCAGTGACATTTTTCGTCTATAGAATTTTTGGGCATAGCTCATCTATAAAGCAGTCAACACTCAGGGAAAATCTGCTGCTCCCGTTCAACTTTGAAGAATACAGATTTTAATAAGAAGTAAAATTTCACAGCCCACAATGAGGGGTGTGTAGTGAGTAGGATACTGCTAATTATGAGAGCTGTCACTGGTATTCCACTCCCACCGTGACACCATTTTCAGTCTCAGTGACACCTGAGGGTGGGAGACTTCAGAAGCAGGATCAAAGGGAAGTGGATTCTTTGTCATAATACAGGCACCCGGATTTAACATTTTCTCAGCCTTCACTATCAGCGTCCCTGCATAATATACCACAGTTTATTAATTAAACTCCCAGACTTCTGGGAAAATAACTAGTTAAAAAATACTTCTGATTCAGTCATTAAATATCACATAGCAGATGCAGAAATGATTTAATAAATGAAACTGATAACTCTCATAAGTTAAGCATTTAAAATCATGAAAATGTGCCTATTAAAGTGAAAGGAAAACCTCCCATATCAGTGCTCAGATAAGCTGTATGAATTTGTAATATCGACTGAGCAAAGCCATAAAGTGTATGCATGCACGCATAGGGTGCGGTACAATATGTAAAAGTTCCAGGCCCCCACTGGGGGTCTTGGAACATACCCCCTAACGATAAGGAGGCTACTATAGTGTTGTCCTCATGTAGTTTGATGTTCTATTATTAGGTGCATCTATTTTTATAATTGACATGTCTTGTTGGGTAGCTGTACCTATTGTTATTATGTAACTATGTACTGTCTCTCTTTTTTTCTGAAATTAATATACCTGTTTCACTTTTTTTGTCATTAGTGTTAACATGGGATGTCTTTCTGTATCTGTTTAAACTATCTGAATATTCACATTAAACGCTGATTTACTTTAGACAACATACAGTTGGGCCTCTTTTTTTAATTCACAATTTGAACAATGTATCTTTTAATTGATGTGCTATTCAAATTGAAAGGATTATTAATATGATTAGATTAATAATTACCACATTTGGAACTTTTTACTGTTAGTGTTGTTCTTTGGTTCTTATTTTTTCTTCCTTTTTTGACTTCTATGGGTTTTAATTGAGTATTTTATATAATTTTAGTGTTTTTTCTTAGCTTACCAATCATACTTTAAAAAAAATTTTAGTGGTTGACCTAGAGTTTACAATATATATTTTTAAGCTATGAAAGTGTACATCACATATTATGTTACCACTGCACATGTAGTACAGATGTCTTCTAACAAAGCATTCCCAAATTTGTCCCTCCTTTTGCTGGTAAAATTGCTCCCATTCATTTCTTGTCTCCATTTCCTAGAATCATACAATATGTTGTTGCTATTATTATTTTTAGCAAATGGTTGCTATTAAATGAATAGAACAAGAAAAATATTTATTTTACTTTTATTTATTCCTTCTCTGATACTATCTCTTTCTACACGTATATGCTAGATTCTGACCACTTTTATTTTTCTTTGGTTAAATAACTTTAATGGCAAGTCTACTGATAACAATGTCCCTTATTTTTTCTTGTTTTGTTTTGTTTTCATCTGAGAAAGCCTTTATCTCCACTTCACTTTTGAAGGATAATTTTGCTGGGTATAGAATTCTAGGTTGGCATTTTTCCCAAAAATATTAACTATTTTATTTCATTTTCTTCACATATACATGATTCCTGACAAGGAGTGTGCTGTGTTTCTTATCCTTGCTCTTCTGTAGTAAGGTGTCCCCCTCTTTATTTGGCTTGATTCAAGACTTCTCTCTTCCTTTGGTTTTCTGAAGTTCAAATATTATAGTAATGGGTAAAATTGTGGACATACTTCCCTTAATTCATATATTGAAGTCCTAACCCCTAATACCTCAGGATATGACCTTATTTAGAAGAGTCTTTATAGAGCTAATCAAGTTCAAATGGAATCATTAGGTTAGGCCCCAATTTAATTTGAGGAGTGTTCTAATAAGACAGGGGAACTTGATCACAGAGATCAATAAAGGGAAGGTGATGTGAAGACACAAAGGGTCATCTCTAAGGTAAAGGTGGGGCTGGACACATCCTTCCCCCATGACCTTGAGAAGACCCAGCTGGTCCAGCAGCCTGTTCTGGGGCTCTTGTCTCTGGAGCAGCGAGAAAACAAATTTCCATTGCTTAAGCCACTAAGTTTGTGCTACTTTGTTATGGCAGCCTTCACAAACTGATACACAGAGATGGGCAAAAGTAGGCTTACAGCTGTGAGTGTGCAAAATAGTTTATTCTTTTATTTATTCATTATTTCTTATTTTCTATGTGCACAACTGTAGACCTACTTTTGCCAGCCCCGGTATATGCTCATCACAAATGTTTGGTTTTTTGTTTGTTCATTTTATTTTGCTTTGATTTGTTTGTTCGCTACCCACAGTGAAGAAAAGAGAAGTGATCCAATTTGAGGCAGCATGGAGAAGTGTTAGAAGAGTTTTATTCATGCAGAAACCCAGGACTTTCAGAACTATAGTTAAAATATATGGCCTTGGTTATTCCTCTGGACTCTTGGCATGAAGGATGGGTTTTGTTCTTCGAGTTGGAACCTGGAGGAAGGTTGGAACTTCGCGTAGTGTGTCCGGCTAACCGTCCGAGTCCTCTCGGTAGCACCACCCGCAGTCAGGAAGGCAGATCGGTCCTGGGGGCACAAGGAGATTCTGGAATTCCTTGGTTATGCTGCTTCACTGTTTTTTAACTATGACAGGAATCCTCCGAGTTGAGTCCTTCGAATTTGCTCTTTCCTCAGCCTGGTATGAAATTCTCTGGGTACAAACGTGGTTCACTCCACTTTCTCTTTAAACGCCAGCTTATTGGAAATGAGAGTATCAATTGTTTTGTACAAAATGCTATTCCAAATGATTACTATATCTTAATATTTCTCCCCCATTGTCATATTTTTCACTGTAATGCTAGTCGTCATCCGACAAACTACATGTTGATTCATTTATGTGTTCATTGCATGTCTCTCCTAACTAAAGTCTGTGCCCTAAGGACAAGAAAGGCTTCATCTTACTTTTCATTACTGATTGGCAGCACGTAGAATACTGCAAGCACAATTATGCACTTATTGAAAACAATGTATGAGTGAAAACATTAAGGCAAATGTCTCCCTATTTTTCATCAGATGCAGGACGCTGCGATTAATCCACAGTACAGAAATGCAAGATATGACTTTTCAGTATAAATGTTACTCTTTTAGCCACAGTGCCTATTTTACTGTCTGGTGTCTGTACCTGGTATAGCTGTTTGGATTTTTTTAATCCTCACCAACCAGCTGTTTTCATTGCCACAGTGACACATCCCCTGAACATCGTCCTCGCAAAGAAGAAGTGTGAACTACACCGACTGACTTCGGTTTTGATTGTTATTTTTGTCTTGTAATCTCTGCCATTGAAGGACACACAGACACGTCAACACTAACTCAGCAAATAATTTTTTTAGGAGATCCTTGGATGGAGGGGGCAACGTAGTCAAACACAGTCTTTGGAGCTGGATTCTAACCTTACTGTATCTGTGACAACTATAAGGCAGGCGTCTAAAGGAACACTTAGTTCAGCGACAGAAAAGAATCCAAGCCACCGTGTCAACGATGAAATTTACAGCCAAAAAGTGAATAACTCACTAAATACTCCCTATCAGAAGCTCTAATTTTCAACACGGTTGTCCTTGACCTTGAACACACATTAGCTAAAAATGTGCTAAGCCTTGCTCTAAGCCTGTCCAGGGCAGAATGATGCCTCTAACACAATTTCCACGTGAGAAGAAGAAAGTGCTAAGCCCCATGGCCGGCCAATTGGAGGCGGGGGAGTAGCTGGTCGGAGTGAGGGCTGCAAATCCAAACGAAGAGGAAGGAGGACTGCATTGCAGACAGAGCGCCTGGGTGCAGCCAGTGCTGTCTGGACTCCGCTTATCTCCCCATCACTGAGAAGGGACATCACTCATAGATCATTTTTTTCCTCCGCAAAATAGACAGTCTGTCAGGTAGTTAACTAAAGGTATGTTACACTCACAGTGTCACTCCGGAACAGAATCACACACTCTGAGCGTGACTTCCCCAACACAACATGTCATTACGGAGACTGGAACAGTTCGCAATGCAGTTCTGAGGGTGGTTTCCCAGCCCCCACTTGCTCGAACCCATGGGACTTGAACTTCAGTAGAACGGAAAGTGCTGCTTCACAAAGTAGTCAACCTGATGGGAAAGTTGCCCTAGGAGCTTATTTACCCTCACAGAATACTTATGAGAGGGTATTCTGCATCGTTTACCCTCGAGGATCCGAATTAAATCCACACTTTAAACCTGCAAGTCAACTATGAAACAAGAACATTTTATCTTAAAAGCAAAGGAATTTTGAAATTAGCACCGAGTTCAAACTATGTCATACTGTAACTGGAAAACACACCAGTGTTCAGGCTGCCTGTCACTACAAAATCCAATAAGCAATGACAGCCATTGAATCTTTTATGGGCGCTTTATTCAGATGGCTGGTGATCCGAGAAGATGGCAGGTTCAGACCCTAATAAACCATCTTGCCTTCTCTTTCCTGGCCAGATCTTTTATAAGGGGGTGGGGGAGTACAAACAAGGTTCGGTGAGAGCTTTGAGATTCAGGGAGGATTAGGTGAGCAAAGCTGCAGCCTTCCAGTTCTCTGCAGTTAGCTGTTCCCAAGGGAGTGGGGGTGGTCTCACAAAAGGCCTGGATGCCTCCAGTTTGTCCCCAGGCGGTAACCTCTAGCCAGTGCCCCAGAAGGTCAGCTGCTTTTCTCAGGAGCCTGGTTGGGCCTTATCTGTAGTTTCTGAAACAAAAGCTTTAACATACACATTACTTGCTAGACTTACAGTTTTTTACCTTAAACTGAAATTTTCCAAGTCTTGAGTTCCCTATCAATACCAGCAATGCGTTTCTAGGAAGAGGCTCCCATGAAAGTGGGTTTTGCTGCCTGGAAATATCTTCACAAATGGCAACTCAGCTCTGTCACCAACTTTGGAAGTGGCGCAGCCATTACAGTTCCAAAGTTTTCAAATAACTTCTCTTGAATTAATGGGTGGCACCCTATAGCTCTTAGGTGTTCTTTGTAGTATTGAAGCTGTCACTGTTTCAAGGACTTCTTGATCTCTATGGGGAAGGTGACATTTTGTATTGAGTATATTACCCAAACATATTCATCCATTGGGAAAATATGTGCATGGAGGTAAAAATCGCCAAAGGAAGCTGTATGATGCATTTGAGGCATTCAATAAAGTTTCAAAAATAATGTGTTGAAAGAAAAAGACCCACCGTCCCAGTTAATTACATAACAGTGACCTCCGGTAGTTGCCTGCTGGGTACTCCATCACCTGGCCCAGCCGGCTGCATCTGACTGGGTCACTCAGAACTGTTTTCCAAGCATCGAAGCAGGAAATTTGATTCTGATTAATGAGACTGGTGTAACATAAGAGGCATCTTTAGATCTCTTGATCTAGAAATCACATTTCTCTCTCTCTCTCCCTCCCTGTCCCTTTGTCTCCCTTTCTCTCCAAAGAAAAGGACAGAAAAGACAGGACTTTTTTTTTAAAGAAAGTATAATTAACACACTCTCCACAAGTATTATAATGTCTAATCTGCCAAATATCTGTTCTATTTTTTTATGTATTTATCATCCATTTGTCTATCAAAAACCATCTGTTTTTTTTTCTTGTGTAGTTTAATTTGTAGGTGATTTTGCCAACTCATGTTTCAAGTAAAAATACCCAGAGTACTTTTCCGATTTATACCTGCTGTGTTCCTAATTCTTATTTCTCAGTGATGATATGTACTCAGTGATAAAAGAGACATATTTTACTTTATGTAGAATTATATTCTTTCATGTGTGTGAACATTGAATTTCATTAATCTGATCATATGCTGAGTGTAATTAAATAGTCAGTTCTTTAAATATTTTCCTATAAATTTTTTAATGAGAAGAAAATGTTTTAATTTATGTAATCTATCCATGTTCCCATAAAATCATAATATTGAAATCCTTGGTTTTTATCTAGTAGGATACTTAATTCACAGTTATCAAGGAAAAAGAATATATAGAAGTTTTGCTGCTAAAATATATATATATATATATTAGAAACTTGAGGGAAGAAAAATAAATACAAGAATATAAGACACAGCTACTATCCTCAAGGTTATAATCTAGTTATGAAGAAAAACAAACATATACAAATGCTAGCAAGAATTAATGTTAAAACACTTTTTATTCCTGCCTTTAAAATAACCCTCTTGGCTCCCTATCTTTCTCCACAGTTCTACCCTCATCTTTTTTCACTGCTGAAATCGAAACCAGCCATGGTCTAAACTAACCTCTGAATGTCTAGTATGGAACACAAGCCTTTCCCACACTTGTTTTACTTTAAGGGGCCCCCAAGTGTATTTCTAATTCCTATTTCCACTTCTGAAAAGGTGGGCTAAAGCATGTTTAATTCCTGCAAGATACTATGGCTTTGAAGTGACCTTGACTTCATATATCCTTTTATACCCCCTTTCCTGCTCATCTTCATGTTAGTGCCTTTGGGGGGCAACCAGCCTCCTGACTTTTGCAGGCAACCTAGGGGCTCTATCCATGCGGCCTGTGTGTCTTCTCTCGCTCACACTCCTTCATTATAACATTACAGTGTCACGTGCAGCTCTGGCCAGTCCACCGGAAGTTGTCTGGCCTGTTCACATCTTACAATGGTAGACATTTAATGTGTATCTATTAATGAATGAATCACTGAAAAACATTCTGATTCAGTGTGATGCCAATGAAAGGGGGAAGTGACAGTATTTCTCTGTTTCAGTAACATTATACAGATGTGCTAAGTACAGTGCAAAGCAAGGTTAGTAACACAGAGAGCTGCCACTCTGAAAAGATAGCTGGTCGTTTCTAAAGAGACCTGCGGTGGGCGGGCCTCAGCGATTCTATCCGTACAGACCCCTAGTGCTCGGTGGGGCTCAGGGCAAGAGCGGACCTGTTCCCACAGGGCTTCTCACTTTATGCAAGCTCAGAGTGCTGATGTGTAACATGCGCACATCGATTTACGTCTTTGTCTGGAGGAATCTAATTGTTCAACAGACCAGAAAACGAAGCAGCATGATTAGCAGGTCCTAGGGAGTCAAACAAGCTGGGCAAGCATGGGGCCCTTGCGGCCTCTGGATGTTCAGTCGCAGCAAGGAAAATACCAGTGGGACTCCACAACCCAAGCACTGGCCCAGACTGTTCTGGCCCCACCCGTGCTGGGCTGGACCATTTGTACATTCATCTGACCCCCTACTCTTCCGGTTTTCTGGCCTTCCTTTCATTAGGGAAAATGAATCAAGCTTCGATGAAGTATCAGTCACCTGAGATGCAGACGGATGGTTGCTGACATCAATCCCTTTCCCCACTGTCCTCTCTCAGGGCAATGCGGGCCATCCAAACCTGCCCACGCTCTGTCTTTCCTGCTCTGCACACCAGTTTCAATGTCTGAAGGAGAGAAGAATTTGTAATAAAGTAAAACAGAGACTCAGACAAATAGTGAATGATGTAGATAGATAAACTAAATGCACGTACTTAAAATACCACCATGCATGCAATGTGCTTCCTTCTATGTAAATATTGGTAATTTGACAGCAAGTATGTGCACGTGCTTAATATTACATGTTGCAGTGGGTTTATTAGGACACATGCGGCATTATAGAAATGTTCTACTACTTTCCGTTTTATTCAATCACATAGTTACAATCCGGCCGCCACTTCATAAATGACCTCAGACTCTAATGTGCGAGTGACTTGTCAAACCAAGACAGAGAATAACCCCACTGCTAAATGAATTGTGAGCCGACAGGCAAGAGGAGCAGATGTTTAATGGGGGAGCAGAACATGTAGAAGGAAGATTTTCTGCTCTTCAAAAGCACTATAGCACTTAAAAACTACAGTACTGGAAGAATGCTGTTTAATTCAGTACTTCAGTTTTAAATTGCAAAATGAAAATCTGCCCCTTAAACCAATGTAAACAATACAAAGTGCTTAAAGTAAATATTAATATTCTTCTCTTTTTCCTAATACCATTCCATTAAGCACTATCAATGATTTGGTTTGCACACAGGGTCCAGCAGAAGTAAGGGCTGCTTGAGTGTGGTCGGTAGGGTAATAATATGGGTGTAATGATTTATAGTTTTAATTTGAACATTTCACCTAAAATGTCATATAGTGTGCTTGAGTGTGATATTGTTATGTTGTAACAGGATGCAGCCAAGAGGGGGGCCCTAAATAGGGATTTGGAATGGGGTCCAGAACTCAAGGTGTCCAGGAAATATTAGGATGTCCTCCCCTTTCCCCCCACAGGTGTGGGTTGGGGGAAGGGACACATGGAGCAGGAACATGCAGGGCTGTTTTGTACAGCAACAGCTTTGCAGCTAACCTCTGGCATGGTCATTTAACGTATCTATGACCTTTAACTGGTGCATAGATATGTTAATAGCTGTAGCTGTGCTTTGAGCCAGGGAGAAGGAAGTGACTTTCGCCCAAGATGTAACTGGGAGGCAACGCCCCCTGGTTACAGCGCCTGCGTGAGAGCTTGGAGATGATTGGCTCCACGCCATGGGGCCATACCTGCCCAGATTCACTATGGCAGTCCAGTAAAACTGGAAGGATATGGGAGTGCTGGCAGGTGTAGCCAATTGTGGGAGGAGTCAGAAATGGGGCTGCAGAGGAAGATTGGTGTGGGGATTTAAACCCAGATGTGGCAGCTATTAAGGGGAGAACCATGCGGCTTTAGCCAGAGTGCAGACCCCCTTGCAGCTTTAGAAGGAGGAGAACCACACAGCTTTGCCAGAGGGGACCCCCACAGCTTTGGTGGAGAGAAGAACCATGTAGTTTTGGCCAGAGTGGGAACCCCCGCAGCTTTGGGGTGCTCCATTTGGCCACATGGCCTGGGAAGTCGGAGAAACTTTGTCTGCAAGAAGGGTGAAAGAACTCTTGCAAGTAGGCCATGAGAAGGTGCCACATGACTTTGGATTAACTGAAGATCCTGACAGTGACACAGCTGATGGTGCCAGCAGCCTGAATCATGAACATCTACTTCTTTTCCTGAGATACGGTACCCCAAATTAGGGCAAAGCAAAAAGGAAGCACTATGAGCATCTGTGGATATCCAAAATGACTTTGATATTTTAATGAAGACATTAGGTCACTACTTTAAGTCTGTATAGCTTTAAATAAACATTTCCTTTCCTTTTCACAAATCTCTGGCGCTGAGAGACGTCTTCCTAAGGTGGCAGACAATCGAGCTTAGTGGGGGTCCTTTTGGTAATTGTATATCATACCCCCCTTGGCCCCTGTGTTCTGTAACAATGTTACAGAATTACATGCCTATGATTTTGTAATAAAAGAGTTTACAATAAAAAGTGATGTTATTTGTGCTGGACCTTGTATATTATTACACTTACATATTATATAATACAAATAAAATCAACTGTATATCCTTTCCTTGTACATATGTCTATGTGAATATATGTGTTATATACAGATAAGGTGTATAAACATACATATATATTCCTTACTTAAGTATGTAAAATAATTTTCAAGTATTTCCTCACACACCACATAATTAATAACTTACAAAGTTATAAGGTAGAATATAAATTTGTCTTCATTTGAAGGTGACCTCACTTCTGTCATCTGCAACAGCAATATGCTGTATATTCCCATCACGTTTTTAGTATATTATTTACAAAAAAGGTTTGAGCCTTTTTTTAACTCCTAAAATATATATTTGATGGTTGCAGCATTTTCTCCCCACTTTTTAAACTGTGGGATGATTTACAACTAGTCTGTTAAGAGATCACCAATAACCAAATACACCACAGCACGTCCACGTGGTAATGTATGTCCTCTCGTCCTTATTATCCAGTCGGTTTTCACTGTCAAATCGGTGTGACCGCTAGTAAATCTCACACTGAGTTATGGAAGGTTTCATTCAAGAAGAATGGTTCCTACTACTCAATGGTTATTGTAAAGTTTCAAACTTAAATTTCTCTAATATGTCTTCTGGCGTCTTCATCCATGTAAAGATTAAACTATATAAAGCTAATAACACACATGAATAACAATCATTCAAAATAAGGAAAGTAAAAAAGAAGTAAAAAGAAAAAACAAAATAAGTGATGTTCTCAGAATGAAAGCAATGTAATGATTACTTTTTACTAATTGCTGTGAAATATGATGTAACCACAGAATCTTCATATATTCCTTTAAAACCAATTTAATTCTCATTATAAGATTTAAAGTAGAACATATATCAATATGTTGCACAGACATACAGTATATTAATTATAGGACAGAGTTCTAAAGAAGAGTTTTTAACTTTACATTCATTGAGAATACTTTCTAGCATTATTGATAAAAATAGAAAAAAGAGAGATTTTTAGTTTTGTATGTGTGTATTTTATTTTATTTTTATATAATAGCTTCTGAGGGCAATGAGATATATCTTTACATAGTAAGTTATTAAAATATTTAGTACTCAAGTCTACAATTGGGGAATGAATGGGTACCTCTTCTAGAAGACAGAGTGTGCCAAATGATGTGTGTGTGTGTGTGTATGTGTGTGTGTGTCTCTCTTTGTCTGTCTGTCTGTCTGTCTGAGGAGCAACAGAACCATGGATTGACCTGTGTAGTGCCTGTGTAATCGGGTGCCAAGGACAGGTGTGGTTTAGGAGGCTCCGTGAAGTCCATCAACGCCTCCCACGATGGATGCCACAAATAAGTGCGATCTTACTTGCTAGGAAGGGATGAGGCTTCCTCTCTCTCCCATACAGTGTGAATGGAAGCTGAAAGCACTTAAACCTCTTTTAATATTGTCGATCTCAGGCACACCCAGGAGCCCCGTGCTTATGATGCCCACAGGGCTTCAGGACAGTCTCGCGATCTCACCGTCTGGCCAGATGGTACCGCGTGTCTCCTTCCGAGGGGAATTCCACAGGCACCTCGATGAGAAACCTGCTTTTTCATAGCAGCATGTGTCATCCACGAGCAGTATGTACACGAAAAGGGCCTCAGGCACAGGGTGCGTGCCTTTTCATGGCTGCCGTGACTAATGCTAAAGAGCAAAATTGAAGGGACTCCGCAGAGTCTTCAACTAAAAATCATTTGATTTCCTCGTGAATGTGTTAACATTATAGATACATGAATACAAAGTAGAAATAAGTTGGGCATATGAAAGATGACAAAGCTTGGGCCAATTCTAAATTAGGGAATGAGGAAAAACACTGGCAGCGATAAAATGGGTCATTGCTTTATGACCAACGTGAAGTTATGTTTGACTTTGTTGAACTCCGAGGTCAGTGATAACCTGGCATAGAAATTCCAGGTAGTAAGCAAGTGATATGTGGTCCCTTTCCATCGAGTGAGAAACACAAATTAATATTCTAAAATGGTATGTTTAGTTAATATTGTGTGTATCACCTGTCATAACTGAAACTCTTTACATCATTTAGTAAGTTATATAATGTCTAATCACTGGGTTGAACACCAGAAAATAATATAGTATCATACGTCAACTATAGTTGAAAAATAAAACAAGTTATATAAAAGGTAACCAACAACCAGAAAAAAATGCTATTTTTATTAGCTAATGTAACAAACAACAGGTTTTAGTAGCAACATGAACTTGTAAGTTAACGTTTCAAAAAATTTTACTCTTCACTGCAGGCATTTCACCTCATATTGTCCCTAAAATGTTTGGGATGTTTGTTTAAATTTGTACCTCCTTTATGATTTGTGTATTTTCAAATATTCTAAATGCTTTGTTTTTATTTTGTTTGATATCTACATTTTATACCTTCCAATTTTCCGTATGTGATTGCGAATGAATTTTGCTGACAAGTAGATAAGATTTTATAGTTTTCATTTTCTGTGTAAGTTTCTCTTGGTCAATAGCAGTAATTCAATAGTGTTAGCACAGGGCCTCGAATAACCTCTATGTGCAAAATATGATCACAGGCAACAAATTATGTCACCTGGCTTCTCTGTATATTTCAGGACTATGATATATGTTTAAAGCAGCCAAAGAAATTGCTAAAAATTTCCGAGTCCCTCAAAATTTACTTGTAATATTCTACCCCAGTGATACTATCAAAAACAACTTTGAAATTAAAATATATCTTTATGTTTGATCTATTTTTCTTTGAAGGTATTAATGACTTAGTTAGGCCATAATGATTTAGTTAGTTATCATAGAATTTGGTTAGTTTTACCATACTTAATTATTTCAGTATATGAAAATATATGGCATTATACTGAATGTGGCATATGTGGCATTCAGTATAATGCCAGTATATGGCATTCTTTTGTGTTTTGTACCAAGGAGCTCTAACTTTCATATTATATTTTCTCAAGTCTACAAAACCCCCAAAACGTAACATTTTTCAAAACAAAGATAATGATTTAAAATACACGTAGGCTTTCAAAAATAGTAAATTTTAAACAGGAAACACCCCACTGAAGTAGGAATGAATGTAGTATGCAAAAATGAGTGTCAGCCCCAGCAAAATAAGCACGCTTATGGATACACACCGTTAGCTCCCAGATTGTCACTGAAAAACAGTTGAAAGTACAAGTATTCCAATAAGGTACCTGCAGGAAAGCCTCTTGCACCCTGTGGTCACAACTGTATGTGTCTCACCAAGGACAGACACCGCTATATGCTGGTGGGGGTGGGGAGGAGGCTATCACATTTTTCAGTTCAGTTTCATAAATGTTAACTTAGTCCTTCTCAGTGAATCATTAAGTTTTTGTTTATCAGTTGTTCAAGCTTATGTTGGAAAAAGTCTGTGTGCTCTAAATCTTTCTGTCCAAGAGCAGTCTGCTGTGCTCAGCAGAGAGAGTAAAGCACTTTACACCTAATTCCGAACTGCATTGTGTTTGCAGGGTACTGAACTAAGTACCCAAAACAAAAATGCTGCGTGTGCTTAGCATCTAACCTGTTCAAGCCATGTTCACGACCGCTGAGTCAAGAGGACAGTACATTCATTTTGAAGAAATATCAGTTTATCAGAACTATTTTTCCTTTAATGTTAATGCAAAATTCTTATGTTCATGTTAAGGATGTGAGAAAACAGTGTTCCTGATGCGTTAGATTGTTTTAAGTATTATTGGACCAAAAAGATTATCTTGCCTCCAAGTTTCTGGTTTTGTTCTTTGTCTGTCTGTTTGCTTGGTTGGTATGAAGGAATGAGGTAGTTTGGACCAGGATTCAGGTAGGATGTGATGTTGCCGGTTGTTGGGGCCTTAGCTTGCTGATGCCGTCAGCAAGACAGCATATTGCGGTTTGAGCCGCCAGCATTGCCCCCTGGGGGCATCCGCAGAGCACGCGAACCAGTGACCAATCAAGGTACTGATCACGCACCTAACTGACCAATCAAGGTACTGATCACGCACCTAACTGACCAATCACTAACAAGGGCAGGAGGTGAACACGTACAGGGGCAGCCTATCAGAGCAACTTCCCTTTGCCCGTCCCTATATAACCCCCCCCCCCTTAAATAAAATTTTGCAGCTTGAACAGAATCCTTTGTCTTGCTGCCTGTTGTTCTTCGCGCCTCTTGTTCCCACCCCTATTCATCTGTTTCAGGTAGGCTAGGGACCCTCGTTGACTGCTCCGCAGGCCGGAGCAGCCGGTGCTTTTCTCAAGGTCTTAGGACCTTTGAGAAGCTGTTAAGCATTTATTCCTCAAGACACTGAAGATGGTTGCTGTTCTTTAAACCCTTTATTCAGCACTCGAGTGATTATGCGTATGTCTTACGTATGAGACAGCCCACGTGTCCCAACAGTGCTATTGTTGGTCAAGATAACAGTACCCTTAGACTTCCAGCAGGACTTTATCAGTAACTATTGTTTTAATAACAAGTTTGCAGGTACAAATATATCAAACTAGAGAGACTAGGTTTAGAGTTTGTTGAGTTTGAGAAACAGGATACAAGCAGAGATGGCTGATTTCCCAAATCCTCTGACCTAAACGATCCCTAGGAAGGGACTAGATAGAAAGCAGCTGGAAAGTACCTTTGTTTTCATCTCTCATGCATTTCTTTGGACTTTTATTTTATTCTTATTTTATTTTTCTGTATAAAACAACTTCCTCTTCTTTGCAGAGAACACAGCTATTCCTAAAATACAAATTTCCACATTTTTTGTACGATTACTTTGTGGATAGAGGTTTTCATTACATTGAACCAATGGCATTGATTCTGTCAAGGCCTTGGAGCAATGAGTGAAACGGAGAGAATAAATCTAAGAAAGATTATTGGAAATAACCACAATTATTAAACAAATATACTAAAATATCCCATGATCCCATTACTTATGCATCGTTTAAAAGGTTCAAATATTGGCTGAATAAATATCTGGAGTTGGAACGTGTTTTTGCATTCGTGGGAACTAGGCTGGTGACCTCCTTTGTACTCTTCCAGCTCGAATATTCTCACATTGTAGGATTACTCTATAGAGCCCACTTAGTAGGGTTGGCACATTTACTTGATATCTTAAAACAGGTAATTTCTCTAATGCAAATAATGTTTTTTAGGCAAGTAAGGAGACACAGAAAGACTTAAAAATAGAACTGAATGTTGGCTACACTGAGAGGAAATGTGCACTCAACTCTGGGTTCTGCTGGGGAATGGTCGTTGCTACATACAAATGACCATATATGAAATTTTGCACAGAGAATGCATTTTTACAGTGTTCAAACATCTTTTTTTCCATAAGGAAATGACATGATTTTTGAATACTAAGTAACATTCTAATTCAGTAAATACTACAGTCTAGTTTTTAGAAATTGGCAAAAATTTAACCTTTTACAAAGTCACAATAGCTGCCGATATGCAGTTCCTTGGGGATTTTAGCATGCTAATTGATAACATGCAAAGACAGATTATTTACCACTGCTTCATACCAAGGAAAGAAAATGTTGCTCCCAAATGATCCCATAAAACACATACGTAAAAACTGAAATCTTTGACGGTATTGAACTATGATTTACCAAATTCAAAGGTTTCCTATTTTGTCACAGCACCTAAGTGTAAAAGTTTCATTTAACAGACTGACTTCGGTCTCTGTGAATGTCCTTTCAAAATGCGCCGGCATTGTGGCTCAGCAGGGGGGCTTCGCCACAGATTCCAGCTAAAGCAAAGAGTGTAAAAAGTGCCATTGTTCTGTGGAACTCCGCGGTGGGAAGCAGCAATAAACAGTGTGTTGAAATGTAAATTTGCTTCAGATCCGCACAAGTCCTGCTCTCCAGGGGCTTCACTTTTCAAAGGCATCTTCTCTGTTTACTACTACTCCACTGTTCCATTGTGAAGCCCCTGGGCCAAGATTTGTACCTGATCAGAGGACTGGCACCACGGGGCTAATTCAAGCATGTCCTCACCCTTTTACGGCGTGCCTCTTTCAACCCAGGACTAAGCGCGAGTTTGGAAAATGGTGTGGAAGCGACTACAAAATGCAGCTTTGAAATATTCCTAACAGTTCGCTGTTACAAAAAGTTAATAACCAAAGCAATTCTTAAGGACAATAGAAGCCACGGGTACATTATTTTCTATGTTCTTCTCGTGGGCACCCACTGCCCAGTTCAACGTATTTGTCAGGATGAGTTAAAACACACATGGGGAGCACTTTTGAATGGAAAATTAGTTAAAATGCTAATTATTAAGACTTCTACCTTGATCTCACATGCAAATGATGATGGGGGTAGGTAATGCAGAGATTGGTACTGTGATTTTTATGAAGCTCAAAGTTTGTTTGTTTGTTTTTTTTGAGTGTCAGAAGCTGTAGGTAACTTTATCCTGAACCAGATATAGTCACTATACATTATGTTTATTAACTGTACTGTAGACGAATGGATTTCTAAGTGCTTTCTGGGGCTCTAAGGGTTCCAGAGAAGTGTATCAGAAGCTAATGTGGGTGAGAGAAAGGAGTTTCTCTCTTCCAGCACAATCCCTCCTCTCAGCCAGAAGGAATCTGCTATGATCTGATTCACTTACAGCATTTCCACATAGAAAGAGAGTTGTATAGTGAATATATATAATAAATATATACATTCATTTATATTCATAAAATAAATATATATATATTCATTATATCTATATTGATATAAATATCGATATAGATAGATATAGATATATAAATGGCCAACCAATCAGTCTGATGTTTCATGGTAAACCTAGGAAAGTCTCCACTTACTGGGAAAATCGACATCTATATTAATACCCACGTCTGCGTGTCTGCTCACACATGTGGCCTAGGCACAGGTGATGAATTACAGAGCCATCCTTCCCGGGGTGATGACGATGCTCCTGTTGTTACCTGTGCCTGGTGCCCGTGGCACACGGCATGGGAGCCACTGATTACGTTGAGAAGCAGACGGAATCTGATTCAAGGGGTGAAGTTATCGTTTTGGCCACTGTGCTGTGGGTAGAATACAGGCGCTGAGTGACGTCAGCAGTGCAGGTAGGAGATAACAGCCACTTGAATAGTGTGGCAGTATTGAGACTGATGAACAGTGGGTGGATTATATGTGTATTTGGAAGGAAAAGTGAACTGGATTTCCAAGATATTAACTACGGCATGTGGCAGCACGAGAGGTTCTGGGAGGAAAAATTGTGTGGTGCACGTGCGGCATAAAGACCAACCAGGACTTCTAGGGTGGCATATAAGGGGTGGAATTGCAAGTCACAGACAAGTCGACAATGATAGTGACCTTCACTGAGGCTGTATGTTGGGAAACAGTTTAAAATAGGAAAATGTGTTTGTCCTTAAATCTTTACCCAAAGTCTTTATTGATAAGTCTAACAAGTATGCATCAGTCAGCTCTCATGGCTTTTTAAAAAAGAATCCCTAACTTTGTGGCTTAAAAGAACATTGAAAAAATACTGTTACAGGCTTCTAAGTCCCAAGGTAGGAGTGAGGCACAGCTGGCCTCAGGGGCTCAATCTAGCATCTGGGGGTGGGATAGGCCCAAGTTAAAAATTTTTTAAAAAAGCTAGAGTCAGAATGCAAAGCATTATACTTTTTTACACATTTGCATCGGTGCCAGAAGTAGGTATTTAAAATATGGGAGACTCTACTTTTAATAAAAATAACTTTACTTAAAGTTTATATATTTAATATCCAAGAGTAACTCTGCTGTTTGAAATATAGCTTTTGGGAAATAAACTAAGTAAAAATTATATTATTTGAAATCCTCAAAAGACAGAAGATTTTATGGTTTATTCTTAATTCTATCTGATGGCCATATTTAATTAAAAAATATCTTGTATCTTTTTTCTTTAATAAGCTGTGTGTTCTCAAAACACACACACATATATACTCTGAGGCAGTCCCAAGATTTTTATTTCCTGATAGGTTTAATCTGTATTCAAGAAGTACAATATATTATCAGAATACAAAACATTTGTAAAGATAAAGACTTTGAATTCATGTTAATTTCCTAAAAGAATAATTTTATCACTTGTTAGTAGAAGAGTAAGTCCTCAGTGTTTTCATCTTAAATACATCTTTTTCCTTAGTATTCTTCCTAAATCATAGTGAATTCAAACAACTATTTACTATACTCATGATTCACAGGGCTATTTCTTCCAGTTTTATTGTGATATAATTGACATCTAACATTATATCATTTTAAAGTATACAACACAATGATCTCCTATATTCATATATTTCCTGTATTCATACATTCATTTCCTATATTCCTTGCAACATGGTTACTCCAATAAGTTTTCTTAAACTCCTCACATAGTTACGGTTATTTTTTCTTGGGCTGAGACTTGTAAGATCTCTCTGAAGAACTTCAGACAGGCAACGTGGAACAAGTATTGCTGTAATAGTCACCATGCTGTATGTTACATCCCAGAACTTACTCATCACACAACTGGATGTTTGGGCCTTTTGAACCCCTTCACCCATTTCTCCCGCTCCTCATCCCCACCTCTGGTGACCACCAGTTGGTGGTCTGTTTCTGTGAATTTGGTTTTATTTTTTCAGATTTCATATGTAAGTGAGATTGTACAATGTTAGTTTTGCTCTCTGATTTATTTCACTTAGCATAATGCCCTCTTTTTGTCTTGGACATGTGTAATTTAATTATGTATCTTTGCATAGCCCTTTTTGGGTTCAATCTTTGGGGTCTTTGGAGCCTCAAGAATCTGGATGTGTAATTCACGCACCCCAGTTTGGTAATTTTTCAGCTATTATTGCTTTAAATATACCTTCTTTTCCTTTCTCTTTATCTTCTTCTGTGATTCCCATAATACACTTCCTTTACTTGTTCCCCCAGAAGTCCCATAGGCTTTCTTCACTCTTGTTCATTTTTTTTCTTTTCTCTTTTCTGACTAATTTCAAATTACCAATCTGAGACTTCACTGACTCTTGAATTCTTCACTTCAATCATTATTAAATTCTTCGTCTCTAGGATTTCCTTTTTAAAAAAAAATGGTTTCTATTTCTTCATTGAAATCCTCATTTTGTTTATGCATTGTTTTCTTTAGTTTAACCGTCTGTGTGTTCTTGCAGTTCACAACTACTTTAAGAGGACTCTTCTGAAGTCTTCATCAGGCAGTATATGCTGTCCATGAGTGGGTCAGTGGTCGGGGGGCTTTACCAGTTTTCTTTGGTTCTCTGTAACCCTTGAGTCCTTGCACGGTTATCTGTGCCTCTGAATATGCAGGCTCTTCTCCTGCACTTTTCAGGTTTGCCGAGATCATTCTTTGCCAGTCAGGGAAGCTCGGGGTTCTGTCGGGTCAGTTGGCAGCACCCTCGGGCAGATGCCACTTGCCACTGGGGTCTCCATTTGGGCAAGGTCACAGCCCATGCTCTGTGCTCAGGGGGTTCCGCTGGCTGGGAACCATTGGGTGGGACTGCTGGCTTGGTTCCCTGCCCACATGTGGCTGGACGATCACATCTGCAGCCACCCGATGCTCTGGTCAGTTCTCTTCACTAGGACTGGGTTACGTCCTCAGCAGTGGACAGAACCGTGAGTTTGCATTTCTGATCAGGTGGGTCCACAGACCAGGCTCCTTGACCACTAAACTTGATGTATGGGTGTCCCAGCCAGACAGGCTCTTCACCCAACTCCCTGGATCGATCTTGCCGATGGACAGAGCGGCTGGCAGGGTGCTGTGCTTGGGTGCCTTAGCAAGGGCGGAAGTAGAATGGGCAATGTGGATGCGGCGTCTTGCTTCACACAGGGCTGGGAGCTGTATCCAGTCCTGTGTAAGGTTTCAAATTTGCTTCCCAGCTCTGGCAGGTGCATGGACCAGTCCTCATGGCGAACCCACAGCACGCAGACTCAGGACCTCAGATACCCTATGTCCTCTGCCTGTTCCATGCTGTTTCCCGGATGCTGTGGCCTGACCTCTGACTCTGTTTCTCTCGCTGTTTACATCTTGCCTGTACAAAAAGAACTTTCCTGACAACCGTTCTTTATCCTGGGGTACACTAATTATTCTACACACACATATTATCACCTCTCTTATCTATCACGTGATTCCCTTGCACCACCTGTCACTCCTCACTAGACCATGAGCTCTGAGAGAGATCTCTGCTCTTTTGCTCACTGGTGCAGCCCCAGCGACTAGTGCCGAGTGCCCGCTCCATCGTCAGCCCTCGCCAGGTCATTTCTGAAAGAAGGGATGGGGGGTGAGCTAGCGTTTGACTCCTGCCAAAGTTTCTGTTCTGTGACTTACAGTTAAGGCTTTAGAACCGTCCACACCTGCTTTTTTCCACATTTGATTTAAACACAAGGTTTGTCTTTCTACCTAATCCACAATATGGCTGAAATAAATCATTATGAGGGAGCATCTGTACCATTCATACTGAACCTGAACAAACCATGAATATTTGCATGTTTTACCAGGGTCCTTAATTATCCTCAGCAGGTGTTTCTGACGCACAAACTCTCTTACATCATCTGTTTGGAATTTTATGGCGACGTACACACTACCGAACATGTGGGGAGAATCGAATACCACAGGGCATGCAGGCTTGTGGCTCTGCTAGCTTTATTTGAGATCCGCTTGTTTTCAGAATTGTTAAAAAATAAATGGCCACTGATTAGGTTTAGGCCAATATTCCAGAGGCATACTACTTCTTAGTTAAAAAGGTAAAAGTAATTCATCTGTAAGAAATTTGGTTCAGCCCTGGCTGGCGTAGCTCAGTGGATTGAGCACGGGCTGCGAACCAAAGCATCACAGGTTTGATTCCCAGTCAGGGCACATGCCTGGGTTGCAGGCCACGACCCTCAGCAACCACACATTGATGTTTCTCTCTCTCTTTCTCCCTCCCTTCCCTCTCTAAAAATAAATAAATAAAATCTTTAAAAAAAAAGAAATTGGGTTCAGTTTACAAAAATGGAATTTGTAACCTTTCTGCCTATAAAATATTTTACAGTATTACCAACATGGCACTTGGTATATAATCTTGTAAGGACTAGAAGATGATTTGTGCTGAATAATATGGGAAATAGGAATTAAAGGGACAGCGAGGAGCTATGGAAATTGAGAGAGGAGTGAGAAGCAGGCCCAAGAAGTGGTTCCTGCACGTTGCGATGGGAACAGGCGGTGGACCCTGTGGGGCTAGGGATGTTGAGGCTCTACTGTCCTACTGTCCGAGGCGTCTTTGTCAGTGGAAGTGGCCTCCTCCTCCACAGTGTGATTTGCTGCCCCGTCTCTGGAGGAGTGGCCTCCTGGTCCCCAGAGGCTTTGGCCCTTCTACCCCCTTGGGTTTCCGCCTGAGGGGATGAGCCTGGCACCACTGAGAGGCGCTATAATGATGTCCCCTGGGGCAGGGGCCATGCAAGGTCCCACTTCTTGCTCCCAGGCGGCACCAGGAGACGTGGTTCCCTGCAGGGCCCCGCAGGCGAGGTGTGGTGTCTGACCCACGGGCAGGGAGGTACACTTCCACCAAACCACTGGCACTGTCTGGTTTCTGCAGAGGACGTCAGAGGGACCTGTGTGGGAATGGATAACAAGGACAGGGGACAATAATCTCAGGGCTGTGAAGTGGGCCATGCCGAACCGTATCACACTGGCTCCCTAAGCAGAGGTTCTGCATGCAAAGACGCAGCTCTGGGAGTGAGAATGGGCTCCAAGAGAGGGGGTGATCAGCAGGCACACAGCCCAAGTCCATGGCGCCTGTGAGCATGTTGGAAACGCCCCTGCACCCTAAGTAAATGTGGAGGGAGGGATTCGGGCGCCCAGGGAGTTCGGGCTGTGAGAGTGTGCACTTCATTTCATGCCTCCTCGCTGGTGCTGAGAGGGTGCGGAGGACTGCCCCCCCCTCCGCCCACCCAGTAGTATGAGGAATGAATCTGTGAGGGGAGCCCTGGCCTCCTGGACCAGCTCCGTGTGTATCAACATCTCATTAACATTATTAGACTATATAAAATATCTGTACACAGAGAGTATTTTCACTAATACTGTGACCCAGTGCAAAGTGCCCAAGGCCACAAGGAAATTAATAAAGATGTGAGCACTAAATTGACATTTTTAAAAAATTTAAATGTAGTTTTTTTAACCTACATGCAAAATATATTGTGTACTGTTCGATCAAAAGTGAACATACAGAGCTTTTACATAACTGAGGACCATGACATTTCTTCAGTGTAAGAGATGTTTTTTGTAATATATTTTACAAATATTTTAAAAAATATCTAAAAGTTTTTTTTCCGCAATTAGGTTATGCTAAAATTTGGAAATGAATTCTTCAAAAATACAAGCTCAAGAAGCATCTAAGTTGGGCAATGATGCTGAAAAATATCACGTTTAACGGTATCACCCACATGAAGAGGAACGCTACCTGCCTCAAGCAGTGCTTATTATTTTTTGGTTTTATTGGGTAATGAGCTAAATGTCATGAGACCCATAAATCATTACATCTTGTTTTGCAGAAAAGAATATAGTAGTAGATGACATTTCTTACATGGGGATTTTTTAAAAAAAAATAGCAGCTATTATTTTTCCTCTGATTTCATTATGGGAAATTTGGAATATAATGGATTTCAGGTAAAAATCAGCATTGTATGAAACTTAATGTAGATATTCTGGACTTATATTGTTCAGGAAGAGATTCAGGATCCAAAATTACTAAGAGTAGGATCTGGTAAAATGTCTGGCATTCTTATACAAGCTTAATGTTTTCATCTGTAAAAATGGAATAATAGGAATACATACTTCTAGGACTGGTGATATATTTGAATAAAATAATCAATACAAAAGTTCTTAAAAAAGTTTCATACTGGATGTGTTCCCCAGAAAACCTTGGCAATAAAAGCTTTTATTTTTGTAAATAAGAGATAGATATCTAAATTATTTTTCAGTACTACACATTTAAAAAATGAATTTATTTTTGTTTACCACCAAAAATTCATGATAAAACATTGCATTATTTTCAGTTTGCCTTATTTTATATATTAGAACTCAGTTTTTCTTGTATTAATTATTGTCGCTTAAATAAAACTAACTCAATACACATATTTTTATTTTAGGTTGAATTTCAAATCCACAAACATTTAATGGCTATCATGAGAAAGATTGTAGTTTGATATTTTAGAATTCTGCCTTATAATTTTCTGATCCAATGAATTATAGAAAATTACCATATACTTACTCTTCTGTACTATTAGATAACTGATTATAAGAAATTTAAACAATAACCAGTATTCATTTACCTTATGGATGCAAATTATGAAAATACCATGTTGACCTCTATATTTTGCATTATACTTATTAATGTTAAATAGTTGTCATAATACAGTAAATATTAGAGTGAAACTTTTGAATAAAAAGAAAACAAAAAATTGCTAAATTTGTGGAACATTAAAACATTTTGATTATCCAAATACATAGTTGCCATCTAAAAATTTTTAATTTGTTGCATTTTTTAAATTATATATAACAAAACAATCTATGTTTAGTTACAATATATAACAAACAATATTTAAGTATTGTTTTAGGTATGTATATTTTGTTGTATATAACAATATTTAGAAATGCACAGATATTAACTGTAAAGCTTAAAAAGCTGTCACTAAATGAATAAGCACATCATTATTATAACACCCTAGATCAATTATGGGTTATTATCAGTAACCCATATCGTATGCTTGCCCATCACAATAATGGAGTCACACATTTGTCATAAATATGCCTTGTCTGCTATCGAATGTCATGCAAATGAAAATATCCATTGGATATCTAGTCCTGTCTTCTTTCTCTCGGTGAACTATCGGGGAGACCCGTCGAAGATGTTGCCAGTGATAGAGGTTCATTCATTTCTTTGCTCAAGCTTCCCACTAGATAAACATTCCAAAGTGTAATTGTCCTCTGTGCTGAGGATATTTTGGGTGTTTTGGTTTGAGGCTTTTATGAACAATGCTGTCTGACAGTCTTTTACATGTATGCATTTTGCACATATGTGTGGATTTGCTTTAGGTGTACATGGACTGGAACCACTTGGTCCTAGGCACACCTATGTTCCACTGGGATAGATAGTTTTCCCAGAAGGTTGCCATGGCACACCTGACCCCAACAGAGCGTAGATATGATTGTTCCACAAGCTCCCCAAGTCTTGGTAGCTTCAGCTTTTAAACCTCAGCTGGAGAGCTGAGTCTTGCTGTGGGTTTCAGGCAGACTTCCCTTGAATGATTATGCTTAGCACTTTCCATTTGCTTTCTGGCCAGAGGAAATTTTCTGTTGTTGCTGCTTTCACTAAAACTCTTCCTCCTCCACCTCTGCCTCCGCATCATCCTTATTATTACTAGTGGCCATTATTTGCTAAAGTGTAATGAATCAAAGACCACCAGGAAAAAGCCCGTATGTCGCCTGACAAGGTCCAGTTTATGACCAGATACAACATGGGACAGAACTCCAAGGGAACCATAGAACACCCTGCATGAGAGAGATTAGGGAAACATCTTTTCCGAGGTTTGGCTTCTCACCAGTGATTCTTGGGAGAATCTAGGGGAGGCGGGACTCAGCTCTGCACTGGTCCATTTCTCAGAGGCGGGGTGAGAAGCAGGGATTCTCAGGGGCCTGAGTGCTGTCATGAAGCAAAGGCCAGTTACCGATGAGGTCTCACCAGTCACAGATGGGACTGGCCAAGTGGCTGAAGGGTGTCATAGATAAGGAAGCAGTCGCCGTCGAAGGAGTGGGTCACTAGGGTATGTCACAGTTGCTGCGTGACCTTGGGAAAAACGACACTTGCAGTTAATTTTGCAGCTGGGTTTATCTGTGTCTGTTCCCCGTGTGTGATTAATGGCAGGGCTGCAGGTTCTCTTTTTCAGTCCAAGTTCATTTTCACTCTTTTAAGCCCAGACAGGTTTTTACTCTTTCATTATCTATTCTGCAGACACGTCCTTATTGCTTTATGCAATGAGACTATCATCTCCTATTCTCCGGCTTCCCCTTTTCTTCTTTTAATAATGTCTTCTGATGAACAGAGAGCCTCAATTTTAATTAAGTGAAATTCATTAATTTGTAGTCGGAGTCAGTGTTTGGTGTGTCTTTTCAGAGAAATGCTTGCTTGGGCAAAGTTCACGAAGGCATTTTTCTATACTATCTTCTAGAAGATTGATTCATTTAACTTTCGCATCAAGTCTACAATTCATCTGGAATTGATTTCTGTATACAATGTAAGGTGGGGATCTGGATAATGAGATTCAGGTTTTTCCTCTTTGCATATAAATAGCTATATTGTCCAATAACTTTTATTGGGAAGATGATTCTTTTTCGCTGGGTAACGGTGACTTTTTCTTCACAAATCAGATGACTGTGTATATATATAGGTGAGCTGTCTGTTTCTGTTCTCCATTCTTTCCCATAGGTCTACTTAATATCCTTTTACGAATATTGCGCCATTCTATTAACTGTACCAATATAATAACTCTTGGGGTTGACTGAAGCAACTCCTCTAACTTGTTCTCATCTCCATGGTGCCTGACTGGAGACAATCCAGTTCCAGGCCAATATTTAATCACAGGACACAGGATTTGTCGTAATATTTTCCTCCACTCAATATACCCTAGACTTTTCATAAAAATTAGTTAGCTCTCACCCCTTTAAATCTTTGCCAATCAGGGACTTTAGAGTGACAATGTCGAAAGAGTCACCTACAAATTTATTGTGCCATAGTCTTTTATTAGTATTCGAGCACTTTACCTTTGCCTAAAGAATTCAGGTAGGTCAGCTCCTCTTGATGACATGAAGGAGACACAGAGTGTGCAAGGAGACGGGACCCCTCCCTTTCCCGTCACTCTCAGTGCCTACACTCCTGGATGTACATCCTCACTGGACTTTCCAGAGTCCCAGGCTTCCATGTTAAATGCTTCCGTCTCCAATGCAAACACCTGGGCAAGAACAAACTTTTCCGTCATGTTTTACACTGCCTCATCTTTCTCTCCTGCCCTACGCTTCAGCCCAGTGAACTCTGAACCAGGTTTTATTGCAACTCTGCCGTGTGGCCGGTACTCCCTGTGAAGCTAATTGACAAATACTCCCCACCAGTAAATTCAATCACAACTCCTGAAGCGATGGCGCACATTCAGAGGCAATCGTTGGCTCTGAGTCAGCTGTGCTTTCACTGCGAACTGATAGGTGGTGACCAGACCTGATGTTTCCTTTTTAATTTTAATATACCCTTACGTTAGCTGAACCTAAACATGGTCCCACATGCCTTTACTCTTTCTTGTGATAGCAACCGCTACTTAGTGAACATCATTCTTAGGGTTTCTCCTAGATGCCCGAAGTGTACAATCACGTATTCTACCTCTGATCATTCATAGCTTAGTTAAAAACAAATGTGTATTCAAATGAGGGGGGGTAAGTATGCAGTTGCTTTATTAAAATTGCAAAGTCTGGCAGACATACATGCACTAAGCCTTTGTGCATTTATATTTACCAGGTTTTTCAATTTTAATAAAAGATTATTAAAATAAAAGCATAACCATTAAAATTCCAGAATCATGCTGTAAATCAGGCATGAATTGGAATTAGTAAGAAGTCTTGCAAAGAAAACCACTCATTCTTTATGTTTCAATGACTGAACATCTAATGATAACAAAATTATTGCTGGCAAAAAAAAACAAGTTAACATTAACCGTGGTTTTAAAAGCACTGACCTGGTTAATGCGACGTACCCGTCAGTTAATCCACTGACTTACTGTTGTGTAAATAGAGTGTGCATTATTAAAAGTATTTGCAGGCCGTGACTCATGTACTGATAACAGAATCCCAGAGAAGATAAAAAGTTATCCTGAGCAATTAATCAGTCAGTTAATGAAATTCAAATGCCTTCATGTACACGAGAAAAGCTGAAGTGAAGTTCATCCGCACGGTGCATACGTGGCTTCCAAAATGTAGGCCCGCCGCTGTACTATTTTAGACAAAACCGATCGTGAAAATGCTAATACCTTTCTATGGGGAGATAAACACAATAATGAAGCACACTGCTTACTGGTTTGTAAAACTTGTTCTTACAAATGTGCCTTCACAGTTCTTTTCCATTTCTTTACGAAGTGGCACCCCAGCAGCTCAGCCGCCGGCGCAGGCAAGCCCACAGGGGCTCTCCGCCTCTTTCCCGTGGCCGCGGGCAGCGCTGCGGGGGCACCAGAGCTTCCTGCTGTCGCTCCGAGGCGATGGCAATTATTTTCCTTCTGGGTTCGCAGGGCACCGCCATCTCAGCGTGCATTCTGACAGCTGAAACTTTGCCACTTAAAGGTCAAAATCTCTTTTTCAAGAGGGAAACAGAGCAGCACTTCCATCTTACCAGACATTTTTAACTTCTCCAAATATGTGGGAATATTGTCAAATCATAAAAGCCTTCAATTTAAGGTATCACAATGTATTTGCTTATTTTTTTAAATGATGAGTCTGATAATCCAGTTATGTCCATGGTCAGAAATCAAATAGAAAAATGACCCCAAAATAAACACAAAAAGTTTAGAGAAGAAATCAAAAACTCAGAATACCTCTATATTAGGACATACTCAAAGTCTTCAGGGAACTGAGAGATATTATTTTAACCCTTGTTGGACTGATAAAAATTCAAAAGCTGAGTGGCACTGAGTACTCCTAGGATGTGAAGATGTTGAATCATCATGCACATTAAGAAGGAGCCTTTCAGAGATCAGTAATAATGAATATGCTAATTAGCTTGACTGGTAATTATTGCACAAGATATATTTATATCAAAATGTCACATTATGCTACAATTTTTAATTTGTCAATCATGCTCTTTAAAGCTGGGGGTAATAGAATGCTGTTGATTCACCTAAGTAGTGTGACTAACTTAAGTCTTTCTAATTGAGATCGGGAGGGAAAAAAATGCAAAAAGATGAAAGGAAAAGTCGATTAGGAAATACAGAATCATAAATCACAAGACTGAACAGAGTAGAAGGCCATACTGCCAACGCGATGTGTTTGAAGAACATATTATTACCTGTTCAACCTTGTTTGCTTATTTTTTTGTGCAGTGAATATCTCAGGAGTCGGCGTTAGCGATAATAATCGAAACACCGTGTGCGTCTTTCTCTTCCTCGTCCAAGGGTGTCTCTCGTAATGGGTGTTTCCAGACCACTTGTTTCACACGCTGGTCTCTGCTGTGACTAATTTCCCCACGTTCGGTCTGCAGCCCGGCACTTCTCCAACTCATACAGTTGGGAGAAAATTAAAATGGAGTTTTATGGGCTCATTTTGTGTATAAAACAGATTCGAATACTCAGTAGGAAGCATATTCAGTATTTCATTTCTCACATCTCACGTCCTCCGGGTTTGGGGCTGTACCTCCAAGTTGTGGCACCGCTCTGTAACCGATTTGTCAATTTTCCTGCAGTCAGGTCCATGAACTAGTGTTAGCGAGGCACTTTTCTCCCTACTAGTCGCTCAAGAACTCTCTAAGAGGTATTCCGGAAGTCTGCTGGGTAATAATATTTTATTGTCATTTTTAATGCCAGCTCATGCACATTTTTTACGGCCCTGCTAAATTATATATTCCAGTTCATTCGGAGGTTTAAACATTATGTATTCCAGATTGTGATTCACGCTGTGCTGCAAGCAGCATTATGCCTGGTGCAGCCGTCATAATGGAAGTATTATAAAGTGTTGTGCAGATATAAAGCACAAACCTCAACTGCAAAATTCCCCCAAATCGAGGATGAGCAAGGAGAAAGTCAATATTAAAAGTTTTGCTGAAGACACTCTTTCTGTGTGTGTGTGTGTGTGTGTGTGTGTATGGCATACTAACATATATTTGTAGAGATCTACAGATTCATCAGCCCATTGCAAGCTGTGGCCATTCATTTAATCATGCCAGCCACATACTCCAGTGTCCCGGGCAGACAGCGCGGGACGAAACAGTCCAGTTCCTCCCACATGCTGCTTGTGTGCTAGTGGGTGGACACAGGCCTCAAATAAATAAACATATGAATACATAATGTGTCCAACACTGATAAATTCCAGCAAGGAGAGTAAAGCCAGGCAAGAAAGATGGGAACCTCTGGACAGGGGATGGGGAGAGGGTCTTATTTAATATGTGATAGAACGATCTTTCTTTCGAACTTCTTCCTGCTTCAGCGACAAGTCCGATTAAGATACCCGAGGACAGGGGGAGGTCTTACCACCTTACTCAAGACGCTTTTCCTGACTGCAGATGCGATGGGACTTGACCAACAGTCCACTCCCATGGAGCCTTACGGGGTTAAAAAAGCCGACTGCGTTTGTCCGCTGACCGCAGTTGGTAAGATTGTGGAGCCTACCCATCAGTGTGCTGGGCCAGGAGGTGGTAGCCAGCCCAGCTGCAAAGATCGGGCTATGCATATATCTGTTCACTCAGCCTCCTCTTTCCAGTGGCCTGGAGGTAGTGGCCTTCACAAGGAGTAGACATGTCAGTAAATAACAGCCATCCGGGCTTAAGAACCAATCCAAGCAGACATTCGATTGTCCTGTAATTTCTTTCACATAGAACTGAATGGAAGCAAATAAATCAGAAGCCTCCTGAGTTTTGGAGGGAATTGTTTTGTCCCCAACAGACTGTAGCTCCAAAGAGTGTGATTGTTTAAACCCTTAGGGGAACCGAAGTCTCAAAACCTAAACCGACAGGGGGCTGGCTGTTAAAACTGTGCCCCCACCCCCACAAAAGGAAGGCAGGCTCTCCACTGTGTGCGTTGGGTGTGGGCGTAGTGAACAGGAGAGACCCTGGCATAGAGCAGAGCCAGGGTCCCTTAAGGGAGTTTCTCCGACCCTGAGAGAGGAAAGCTTCATGATACCCATCCAGCCGACTGCCTAGGTGACCAGGAGCTTCACTCTGTGCCCACTCCTGCCTTCCTTAATTGAGTTGTTATTTTAATCACCTTCTACTTCAAGGGTGGAAGGCGTTGGTTTAGGGGTGAATGCCTTGGTTGATGTCCACTACGAACACATCCCAGGATTCCAGGGGAGGGAATTAGGTAGAGAGGAACAGGAAATGAGATTTCAGTGAGGCAAAGGGTGCGTGATACCAACCCAGGCGGTCCCACTCCTGCAGATGATACTGGGGTCGGCTTGGCCTGTTGATGCTGAAAAGCTGGGGAGAAATGAATCCACACTTAAGAAGAGTTGAAAACTCCGAACTTCTGCTGTCAAAGTTCAGGTGTTTAGAATCCATACCACTCCTCCTCTGCCCTTGCTTCCAGGCTGCACAGGAAAATATTTGGTGCTGTGGATCTGCTGAAGAACTCGGTGACCTGGCTCTTCACTCTGCGTTATGCTAATTTTACACTCCCCGTGCCAGGGGGTACATGCGTGGAAAAAAATAATGATCCCAGTTGTGCAACAATAAGGCACTCAACCTATTCTTTTTAAAAAAAATTCAATCTATTACAGTTTTTGACCCTTTTCAAAAATAAAATAAAGCACTAATATAAAATTTGAAGACTATATTTTGTAGCAGATTTCTTATAGAACTCAGAAAATAATTTTGACACTTTACCTGCCAATGTCCCCAGGGCTGGCTTACTTTTCGTTCTTGAAGAAAATCATAATAAATTTGAATTCTGCAGCTTCATAAAGGTGTCACTCATGTCGTCTTACATTTCAGAGGCAAAGGGTTAGTGAGCTACTTTAGCTGGGACACCTTGGGATCTGTGACTGCTCCACCCTACACCTATTTCCCAAGGGTCAGGTTCTGAGCCACCCGATCCGTCATCACCCCGGTATCATCCCTCTGCTCTCCCACGTCCAGTTCACTTTACAAGTTCATCATTAAAAGGCCTTTTATTGCACCCGTTTCAGAGAAAGCTCCTAGAACAGCGATCAGAATGGTAAATGCATTTGTTACTTTCCATTAAGTCACTCTGCGGCCACAGGAACGATGCTGAAAGGGCCAACTGCTTCTCTGATTGTTGAAACCTGCAAGGCCAAGGCCAAGGCAAGCCCTGGTACTTGCTGTCCCTCCCCAGCACGTTTCTCCATGGGAGGTGGCGGGCTGTCATTGGAGTGGAGTTTCACAGCGGCCGAACCATGTCGTTGGCTGGGATCCTCTGAACTGTGGACCGAAATCAATACTGAGGCTGAAAGGGTCTCTGTGATCCTGACTGTTGTATGGTTTGAATTTTGTGCACTTACATCAAGATTTGAGTGTTTTTTTGGCTTTTCAAAAGAATTACAATTTTATATTTCTCTCCAGAAAAACTGTAAAAAAAAAAAAATCCCAGCTCTTTCTCATTGCACGGAAACGAATATTCTAGGATTGGAAGAATATCACAGTCCATTGTTTAAAGAAAAAATTATCCAAGTCGCCTGTGACTCTGACAGCAGAACTGTGCTCCCATCTCTTGAAAAAATTCTGTGTGCTTTGGAGCTCACAGCTGACATAAAAAAATCTTATCAGAGAATGAAAGTGCCATATTCGCTATATGAGAAGCTAGCGATTCATTGGGCATTAGCTATCAATGGGAATATTGATTAAATAGAAAGAAAATAATAAAAACACAAACCACCAAACATAATTTGAAGTTTTAATATTCTAAAAATCATTTAAAAATATTATACATGTTTTTACACTGGAGATTTTAGGGCACCTGGATTCCAGGTTGATTGTACACATCTGAGATTTAAGAAATTCTATGGTACATAATAACATAGGACATTAATAGTTATAACATTTAGATATGGTATATCAAATAATTAGAGAATAGAATGAATTGGATAGAGATTAAGTCTAACATATAACAGAAATAAGATTACTATTTTAAGATCCCTTACATGAAAATATAAGGCATTGAGATAAGGTACTGAGATCCCTTAAATGAAAAATAAATGGACTCTCTAAGTAAGATGGCATGATTGTTTCAGGATGCAAATCATCAGTGAGGATACAGGGAAAATAGTTATTGATCTGCTTGCCAATTCCAAAGGAAAACGAGGCATTGCACACGCATCAGGAAGAAAAACTATAGAAATGAGGTGCAATTACACACACAAATGAGTGAGTGTGCTGGCCACCAAACTCACAATGCCAAGTTTAGAGAATTGACATTTTACGGCAAAGGAGTGTGAGCAGTGGCATTCTCTGTCAAGGTCAAATGCCCTTGAGGAGAAAGAGAAAAGAAGGATATCATAAGAACTATCAGGGACCTGGGTGTAGTTTGTCTATACACTCCTCTCCACCCCCTTCCAAATTGTGTACACTCACACACACAACCCAAAATCTCAGCACAGAAGGGACAGCTCAAAATAAAGGACTAAGAAATTGGGACATTCCTGTAAGACAGAATCCATGCTTACTTATTATGCATTGTAGTGTAGAAATATGGTTTATGTCTTGTATGTGGTTTAAAAAGAACATTTTAACTATTTTACCACAGCACCTTTGAGAGGTAATCTTTAATTTCCTGAAGAATTAATTTATTTGTCTTTAGTGTCCAAAACAAGTTACCCAGTTCCTATCGCGCAAACATCAGATATCGGTCCCATCACTGCCTCCCCCCTTCCAAGATCCCAAATTAGCTGCTGGGAGGGAACATAATACTTGAATATATTATGGAAAGGGATTTTTAGAGTTGTGATTTTTTTCAAATACTAGAAGGAGAGGCTTGCTCCTACCATAGAAAAATAATGTAGTCGATGCGGTTTCCTGGCATATGGGAAGGAAGTGATCTTTCAAGTTTGGCTAAGGAAAAAGACTATCTCTCTACCTTGAGTTAACATAGCAGGACCCAAAGAAACCCTGGAGGCTCTCACTGGCTCGATTTTATTTGCTGGGAGAGGAGTCCAGGGAGGTTTTGAAAGCAATTCTAGTTACCTGATTTCTTTCCATTGATGCCTTTCTTATTTGCCATCTGTGGAAGGGAATCGATGCTTGAAGGATTCCAGTCAAAATCTGACCATCTACTCGGGGCTAAGCCTAGAATAAAGGCTCAGCAAAGGGCTTTGGAATTAATTAAGATTATAAATGAATACCCCCTGTGTGCCACATTCATGTAAGGCAAAACACATTTTTGAAACTGTTTTTTTTTTAATCTGAATTATCCTATCCAGTTTGTATACCTTTCCTACCTGTTTAGACTCTTTTTTTTTTCTTGGCTCGTGTTTGGACAAGGGTAGTAGGTGTGCTGAAATTGGTTTGCATTTTTCTTCACAAACATTCCCACTGTGTGCATAAATGCATCACCTGTATTTCAAATTCAGAATAACCATAAGGTGTTTATGTTAAACCATATGATAAACAAATGGTTATCTTTTAAAAAAATGCAATGGTAGGACTATCTGATTTGTATTAGAGTATTCAGGCTTTTGCATTTTTAAACTTAACCACAGGTTTAGAAATTAGATTCTTCCTGACAAGGTATCTTTGTTTAATTTCCTCATGGAACAACATATGGAGAAACCAGATAAAATGACTTGTCCAAGACCCATTCTGGGCCAAGGTTAGATCTGGTGTCCCGCCTGCTCCAAGCCTTGCTCTATCGGACCACGAACAGCCCCTGGCTTTGGAGTCCAGTATCAAGGACATGTAATCCGGTAAGAGTTGTAAGATAGCCCGTCTCCTCACACACGTCTCAAACAGGAAAAGGGACACGTGGATAAATGTCTTTCTCCTCTTGTGCTTCCTTTTTTTTTAAATGAAAAGCATTGATTACTCCCTGAAGCTCACAGTTTGCCCTGACCTTACATCCCACTAGTAGAACAGGCTTAGCCGGATATCTCTAGTTGCAAGTAGAGCTCAGAAACTTACCGGTGTGACACGTGGGGTTAAAATGCCATTGCTGGTAAAAAAAAAAAAAAGTCATGAATCAGGTCTGGGCTGTGCCCTGATCCAAGTTAGAGTTCTGGAAGCAAAGGAGGAGGAAGAACAAAGAGCATCCACACACACTTATTTTCCTTAAAATCCCAACACTATGGACTAAATCCATTCATTCACACTCTGGGCCCCTCCCTGTAGGCTGTATCTCCGATTACATGCAAAAGTGTTTTCAGTATTACCTGAATATGTTTAGAGTGTTGCTAGTGTTATTTGCTAACTGTCATTCACATAATTCAGGGAGACCATGGTGAGTGGGAAACCTGGGGATGAAGGTCATTTCCACTTGTGACGACAGACTCGCGGTTTCTGGGATTGGTGCTTTGAAGCTCTCATCTTCTGCAAAATGATGTACACTTTGCGTAGCACATTTGGTGGACAGATCCTTCAGGTATATCCAGTTACATTGTGAATGCATACATGGCTATTGTTGATATAGCAGTTTAATTCAATGCTCATTAGCTTCGTGTGTCTACTGTAAGACACACAGGCACGTATTTCTCTGCCTCCCTCTAGGAAAAAGTCTCATGTCAAAATGGCAACATTTATTAAACCAAATAAAAAAAAAACCCTAAAAGGGTTGCCTGCTTTTAAAGAAATTACTCCTGCTTATAAGTGCCTCAGGTGCTCAGGATGCATATTAAAAAGCAATAATTATTAGCATCATAAATTTATATGATATCTTTCTAAGTAAGCATTTAATTACATCAGCTCAAGGACAATTTTAGGTCCCATATCATCTGTGGATTAGAGAGGCAATAAATAAATTGCCTCCACAGATGAGGTGACATTTGAGCCAATGAGGGATTGGATGCTAAGCAGTGTGGCATTCCTGCCTTCTGTTAAGATCAGAGTGACAACTGTGTCCTTTCATCTGGATTTACAGGCTGCAGGTAGGTGATGATCCTTAGCACTGATGCATTATTTACACGGGAGTGAAAAGTGCCCATAAACAGATGATGAGATCATTCTGCCTGTTGGTGGATGTTGCTGCACCAGAATCTGCTTCAAATTTCCTTAATTTCACATCTGATTGTTTCAAATCAATTTATGGTCTTACAAACCACACTACCATTCCAGGTAACAAAGCATTTTTCACAGTTTCATAGCATATTTATCTGTCAACATATAGCCCACAGAGCTATTTAAAAAAATGCCGTAAAAACCTAGTAATTCGAATCAGAGAAATTGGGTGTGCACTCACACTATACAATTTCAGAGATCTGTAAGCTTGGGGTATTTCTTGTAAACTCCCCTAAAAAAGTGTGGGTAATGCACAGAATACAGGATTTACTACCATAACCCATCTTAAGTGTAAACTTCAGTGACATTAAGTACATTTGCATTGTTGAATGACTGTCACTGCCACACGTCTTCAACTCTCTTATTTCCTGCAAAACTGAATTTTAATGCCTGTTCAACATCAACCCCTCATTCCTTCCTCCCCCACCCCCCACCGGGCCCTATCAGCCGCCATTCATTCTCCTCTGTTTCTATGAGTTTGACCCTTTTAGAAACCTCTTGTGAGTAGGATCGCTCCGTGTTTGTCATTATGTGATTGGATCATTTTCCTCAGCAGGATGTCCTCCAGGCTCACCCACCAGAATGGAAACTACAGATAAAAATTAAGTGCATTCTGGAAAAATAAAATGTGCCATAGAGCACACAGAGGTAATTTGTGGACTGAGAGTTGTCTGACCCTGAGCTTGGGGCATGAGTAATATCCTGCGTTTGTGTAGGTACAAGAGATTAGTAAGTGTATAAATGTATATGTGATGAATTTCTCGAAGTTCATGTGTTACATTATTTTAATGGATCAGCTTACAGGGACTTTAAAATGCATAATCAGTATAATTTCTGAGTTGGTTTGAATATAATTCTTGGAAAGAGGTACCGAGCTGGAAAGGGAACATCCAGTATGGAGTCTCTGCAAGGGTGCTAGGCGGCTTCCTGTATGAACACTTCCAACTCAAATGCGTGATTTACGGTCTTTAGAAAAAATTCCAGTTTTAGATTTCAGATGTAACCTATGCTTTTCTGTCCCTTCAATTTGCTTCACTCTTTTGTCCTGAAATACATTATCCATCTTACCTCAACCTCCCATAAATATGAAGGCTTTCTATCACTATTACAAGCAGTTTCATGACACCGTGAAAATGTCTGGCAAAAATTGTTTTAAGGAAGGTACAGAGTTCACTTCAAATTTTTATTGAAGAGAAGATCCAGCAATAGGTCTCTTGAAATTTATCTCAGCATAGAGGCCTGAGTAGGGGAAGATACTGTTTATCTAGGTTTATCCATATTTTACAGAAAAGCTAGGAAAAAAATTTCCATTGTAACTTTAAAAGGTACTCACTTTTGCTATACGAAAGTAACTACTTTTATCGAAGCGTGTGTTGTGAAGTTATTAGAATGCCAGGTCCTCTTTGACACGGCTTCTCTGCTTCTCCGAGCCACCGCCAGTCACCCACGTCTCAGCATTCTCTTTTCCGCGGGTGTCTATCTGCCTTCTTCCTAGCTAAGCTTGTGCCCCTGGCAGCCTTGGTTCTTTAGCACGCAGCACTTTCTCCCAGTGTTTGCATTCATTACTTTGTCCTGCCGATTAAGTCCAGGTTCAAAGTGCTTTTATAGAGGTTTCTCTGACAATCAGATCTAAGGCAGAGAGTCTTCCTTAGCGTGGCGGGTACACTCTGTGAGGATACAAGCTTTGCGTGGACATAACTTTTGATATCTCTCTGGTAAATATATGAAAGTTGAATTGCTGATTGTTTATAAGTGTATTTTTAACTTTATAAAAAAACTCTCAAGTAGTTTCCCCAATTATTGTACCATTTTATAGCCACATCAATAATAACTAAAAGACCTAATATTCCATATTTTCAGCAACATTCAGTATTAACAAATTTCTTAATGTTAGTCATTTTAATGACTATGTGATGGTATGTCTTCATGATTTATAGTTTGGATATCTCTAGTATTAATGGCGTTGGGTATCTTTTAGACACTGGATATATATTTTTTGGTGCTGTTCAAATCTTTGCAGGGTTTTTTTTTTTTCTTGAAAATCAGGTAGCTGATCTTATAAGTTTCAAGATTTTTTTCTGTATTTGATACAAGACCTTTGTCAGATACATGTTTGGATAAATGTTTTCCTCCAATCTGTCTCCTGCCTTTCTATTTTTGTTTCACTGATTTTTGAGCATTAGACATTTGTTTATTTTAACTTTTGCCAATGTCAAGTTTACCAGCCTTTTTCTTTCATTGCTTATGTTTTTGTGTCCCGTCCAAGGCATTGGGCTTGCGTCGGGTTGCAAGGATTCCCACTTGCATTTTCTTCAAAGAAATCTTAGCATTTTATTTAGATTTCTGATGCAGTTTGAGTTTTTTCTTCATCTCATAAATAATAAGAGAGGACTGTAGTCCACTTTCTCCATACTTTATTTCCTAGCACCATTTGTGCATATTTGGGGGGCTTTTAAAAAGTAACTTTATTTCTTGTTTAACTTGAGTAGATTCTCCGGTCTTCAACTAAGACAGGTAGCCCGAAATGTCTGGTTGATTAACAAAAGTAAAGAGGCAAGAGAGAAACAGAAAGCCGCCAGGTCAGAGCTCTGCCTGAGATGCTTTAAGTTCATCCCGAAAGACAGGGAGCGATAGATCATGTAAGACAACGGTCACAGTTAGAGTTTAAAACACTCACTGGCCTCGGTGAGCAGGAACAATCAATGTGGCTTGCTATCGCATTTGTAGTACTAAATATGTATTTGTTCCACAATCTCAACAGAGAAATATAAGAGCATTTAAAGAGCAATTGAAGAACCGATGATTATAAATGCACACACGTCTTCTGAGCATTAGTCTTGGTCCTGTTGCTATGTTAAATAGCGACGACTTACTCAGTGTCCTCAAGTACACACTTCCTAGGAGGTAGAACTGAGAAGAATAAATGCAGATGGCTTCGCCACAGAAAGTGAAAGTTAGCCTTTCTGTGTTTGTCACTGGTAAGATATTACTTTAATAAAGCACGGAGTACTAAGCAGAGACAGTGTGCTATAAATTCGTGTGAGTGAATACTCACGGGCAGGCCTTTGGTCCGTGAATTTGCATACCGCTTGGGACCAGGGCTGGAAGGTAAACAGGTCCTTTGTCACACTGGGACACAGGCGACCGCATGTTTCTGTAGTCGATACGAGTAAGTCTACCTGCAGAAGTCAGTGAATGTCTTAACCAAAGGGAAGGAAAGAGGAAAAGAAGGAGAGAAGGTGGGGGAGGAGGAGAAAGAAAGAGGTGACTCTTTGTAGGAGGTGACCTATGTGGGCATTCCTCAACTCCAGAGGGAAAACCAAGAGTAAGGCAAAAACCTGTGATGGACTGAATATTTCAGAATTACATTTTGAGAATCATTTGCACACTTGCAAAGAAGGACTCATTATTTAATTTTAGGCAAATTGATAACTAGACAGAATATGCTACTGCTCAAATATGAATTGGCCAATAATTGTCATAGACATTTTAAAGATGCCTTACACATCTTTAAAACATCTTTAAACATCTTTAAAGCGTAAGTTCATTATCCAGGCCAGGGTGAGAGCAAAAGTGTGATTTCATTCATTTTAGACAGTCGTGGGGAAAGCTTTGTTATATTAATCATCATTTCGTCATATGTTAATCAGACTGTTGATTCTATACAGTACCTTCCTTTACATATGATCCTTAATGACACTGAATGAATTTAGCAGAGATTGAACAGAAACACCGACGGTGCAGAGGCTGAGTTTCCAAGCACTGAGTGTTGTGAAGGAACACAGAGGGTGCTGTTTCTTCAAGTACTCACATTTGGAGAATGTGCGATGCCACTTTAATTGAAGAACATACACTGATATAATATAATATAATTTATTCTATATGCATGCACAAATGTAAGTCACATACAAATGATTTTACTCTGTTGTGATTAATATTATATATTGTATGTATACACATATACACACAATATGTGTATGTACAGATACACACACCAATGTTCTATATACAACTTTTATAACTGGATAAACAATCACATTGTGTTTTGCCTCTGCACATACTGAAGTCTTCCAAGAGGCCTATTTAGCTGCTTGAGTACTTCGATACATCACTTGAGAATCATAGTTAATTAGCAATAAATGGTTTCTGAGCTGCTTTTAGAGGAAGTTAAGTTCAAGTAATGGTGAGTTTTAATTTTGCTGAATCGAATGTGCACAGTTTGTTTGCTTAGGATAACAGAGTCCTATGCAGAATTTTTGCCTCAAAAAGGACAAAGGAGCCCGAGCCAGTGTTCATCAGCTGGTTGGGCCTCATCCTGAAAACTAAAAAGGTGACAGATCTGATCCCCGGTCAGGGCACATGCCCCCATTGTAGGTTCAATAGGGGTAAAAGGGTATGTGCTGGAGGGAACCAATCGACGTTTCTCTCTCTCGTGGATGTGTATTTCTCTCTCGAGAAGCAGTAAAAAAATGTACTTGGGTGAGGATAAAAGAAAAAGAGGGGAAAATGGAGGTGTGGCTAGAAGCAATAAAGAAAATAATTTCACTTAATTTTTCTGCCTCTTTTAGAATATGAATCGCCAACATGTATACATTTCATTAATTGTTTATGAACTGTGGGGTTTTTCTTTTTAAATGTTACTTAGAGGTCATCGGGCACGATTATGATATGTGTTAAGTCCTGGTTCAAACCAGTAGGCTGATAATAAAATAGCCCCTTCAGATCCAGTGGAGTGCGTGTGGCAGATTTGCTAAGCTTGTTAGTACACGCGTGCAGACTCATTGTATTTTTCTCCAGGAACTGCAGATAAACATCCGCTGCATTCTCCCTTTAACCCTTTAATGCTCTTTGCACGTCATCTCACTGGAGCAGGTACTTCACAATGCAAATTAACATAGGGATATAAAACATGCAGTGTGGAATATCTAGTTCAATCTCTTCTGGTTCTAAACGCCAATTTCCTGTGCAGTCCAGGGTCGTCTTCTGCCTGCTCCCCATCTCAGCCAGACGTCCCTGGAGGCTCCGAGGCTGTCCTGCCTGTTGCCACCTCCCCCACCGCCCCCGCCACAAGAGCATTCTTCAGAACGCTTTCACGTTTCCAGCAGATGGACACGCAGTGCTGGCCAACCCAGTACTGAGAACAAGGCAAGCCCGGGGCTCCTCTTAGATGAGGATGCTAAACTCTGCTAGGAGAAGAGGCCTGTTTAATAACTTTAAAGGGGAGGCAGTGGATGCTCTCTGAGAACTAGTGTGCCTCCTGCAGGTGAAACAAGACGACCATTGAGAAGGGGTCCCTCTCAGTCCTTTTCCTCCAGTACCTGGCTCTTTGTCTAGTATCTTGATCGATCGTTTATGTGGCTTGAAGAGGCAAGAGAAATGAAGGAAGGGTCACATTTATTCTCTGACATCCTAGAGCAATGGCGACTGAAGAGTTTTCCTGAGAACACTGGTCAGCAGGACTCCCTAGACAGACAAATTTGGGAAATCTAGCAAAATAAATCCCTATCTGGAAGCTTTTCACATGAGCTAATCTGTGCATGATACTAGGGCCTTTGCAGCTCATGGGCCAGGAAGCACGGTTTCATTCAGACATCGTCATTTTTGACGAGAGAAGTTGTTTCCCACACGCTGCATTTCAGTGACTCTAGAATATCGTTATTTTCAGGGCTTCACACCTGTGGAATTGGGAGGAATGGTAGACTTGATAAAATTTTATTCTCACCCATGTTTAGGCAACAGTGCTGCCATTTTTTGTCCTTGTTTCCTTATTTTATGCTAAACGTCCTGGCATTTTGTGGTCCTGTCACGTCAGTTTGGTTTTGTGAATTCTCTTTCTATGTTTGTTGAATTTAGTTGCAAATAAAAGTGTTTGCCATTTGTTTTGTGAATGATCCCACGGGAACCATCTAGTTAGATTAAAAGAGACCCCCCCTCCCCACCAAGAACTCGCAGAATAGCTTTCATCCGTTTGGAGGAAGAACTGGAAGACTGTGGTGAACTGTTTGGATTATGTCCTGTCACCAGCTCTATAACTGGATGAACTCTTAAGAAGTTTTCATAAAAGCCCCTCGAAAATGTGCAAAAAGCTGTCCGTGGCCAGGCTGTGATGGCCAGGAAGAGAGAGAAGGGAGAGAAGGAGAAGCAGGGAGGCTGTGGGTGCATGGGACAGAGAAGATGAGGGTGAGGGGGAGGAGCTGAGTGCCGGGGAGAGGAGTCCCAGGACCACAGGAGCCCAATCCTGCCAAACGCCCAAACGAGCCTGGAAGTGGCTCTTTCCCACAGGCTGCCCGCCGCCCCAGCCTTTGCCCCTCTGGTCTGTTCCCAACTCAAAGGCATCCTTCTTCCTGGCCAGCAGGGCCACATCTGATACTTCATCTTCTTTTAAAAGCCTCCTTTAATTAAAACTTTCCCAAGATCATCTCCACTTTGATTCATTGAAAGTCGGTTGCTTAGCAACCTAATCACAGAAGTGATACTCCATCCCGCTCACAGGTAATGCCCACATTAAAGGGAGGTGATTGCTTGGGACATTTTCACTAGGGAGCTGTGATCTTATGGGGCACCTTTGATTCCTGCCGACCACGCCTGCCCCCAAAGTTCTCATCTTGTTAAGGACGATTTAGAAGAATGCTACTGGTGAGACCAATTTCACACCCAGTTCACGGGTCATGATGTGCGTCTCCATTCGATTGAATTCATCTGCAGTGGTTCTGGTGGAACTAATCAATGCTTCAGTAATGTTTAGTTATGAAATTATTGACTAAAGCAGGTGCTTACTGGAAGCAGAGAAAAACTTGACCTGTGTGTGATTTCCATTCAGCCACACTGAGGACATAATGTCCCATCAGTTCCCACTTTCATTTGAAAGAAGGTTAAAAGGAGGAAATTTCTTGATTGAAATTCAATATGCACTTATATTTTTCCTATAACCTAAGATTAATGAGCATATGTGATTTTGATAAATGGTCTATTAAAACAGAAAAAAATTACATAGAGTGAAAGACAGCCATTACTGTGAACAAACAGATGTTTCCTTTTCATATTGTACTGCAGGCTCTCATCACACTCTCCTAATTACAGTCTGCACACTGGTATTCTTGCAATTCAGTCCATTAACCTTCATCTGAAGCATTAGTTTCTGCACAAGGTACATTATCATTGCAAAGCTCTTTCTTTGTGAAAATGCATGCTTGCCTGCAGAATGAAGAGACCATTGAACGAAGTTGGGGTTTTTCTTCTGTTCCAATGCAAAATAAATAAATAAAATAAAAATCCAAATTCCCCTTCCCCAACAGCTCAGAATGAGCCATCGGCTATTTTAGCCATTTTGTTTTAAGAAGAAACAAAAATATTTTAATCAAAGGATCAGTAATAATGTATTGCTGAAAAATAGTTTAGCAAAAAATGAAGAGCAATACAAAAATAGAATTGGAGGAATAATTTAGCAGCTCCAAAAGGAATGGCGTGCAATTATAATGTACAATCAAATTCAAGGCTATTCTTCATGAAAGAAAATGGAAAATGCCTTGCCCAAATAACAGATGCTTTGTTTTAAAATGTAGTTCTGGTTTTCTTAGTTACTGCTTAAGATTAGGATTTTCCTTTTAGCCTTCTAAGCACAAATAATCACTAGTTCCTCTCATTTCTACAACATAAGTTTAATAAGATGGTAGAATATTGCATGTGATAGTTTATGAGCAAAAAATTTCTTGACTCCTGTTTTCTCTCTAGTAACTAACTAACCCTTTACATGCGGTGAGGAAGAAATGATGACAATGAGACCAAAACATATTTAAATTAATTTCTTGCTGAAAAAAGATGTATATGTCTATGATGATAGTATCATACAGAAAAAATAATAATTTAATATTTTTAAATATATTTGCATATTTACTATATGTAAATATCTTCTGTATGATGGATTTGATACACTTTGTCTAGTATATTTCTCTGAAAGTTGAAGCATTTTTATTTTTAATAGATTTTTTTCAAATGTATTCAGGATGAAATACTTTCAGAAATATTTATTCCAGACATCATTAATCAGTTCTTCAGATTATAAAGTATATTTGGAAACTGTGAAGTTGGTAGAAATTTAGAGCTAAAAGGCACCTCAGAAGTCATCTAGGATCATTCTTTAGTTTAAATTATGAGATATATCACCTAAGTATACTAAGTGATTTGTTATAACACTTATCAGGTAAATAAGATCAACTGATGAAAGTCCCTACTTAGCTAGCAAACAAGTAGAAATTTCAAAACAATACTGTTTCTGGTTACCAGGCCAGTGTTTTCAATATTAAGTAGTTAGTTTCATCAAGAACTGGCTCCGTAATTCCTTTCTATAAAGCTTGACATATATATTTAGGAAATACAAATTTGGGCAGGGGTTGGTCCAACGTTTAACCTCAATAGGTTATATCTCAGTGAGATTTAAAAATTTGGGGCCCTAATTTATTGGAGTTACTTTGAGACAACTGTGATTTCACACTGGAATAATCTCAAGACATCTGCTATAAAATTGTGTCTGTGTTATGCCTAATTCTTTTCTCTGTGTCCCAAAACATCAGTTCGAGTTCCATGAAATTCCATGTAAAAGAAATTGTCAGTAGCTGTCACATACTTAGAGTAATAGATACACAGCTTGGAGCATTAGGAATATTTGGTTTTATATATGAAAGAAATAAGTAACCTGTCATTCTTTTTGACTTGATAGAATTTGTTATTCTAAACTTCAAATTGTAAATGAGTCCTTTAAATGTTTAATAATTTTACTTAAATCTCCTTGGATTTATCATTTCCATTTAGTAACACAGATTTGCTGAACATTTGCTGGTTGTTTCCACCAGGTGGGGCAGATGAAGAGGACAGAACAGTTTGAAGTTAAGATGCTACTTCTCAACTACTCTGTACTACAGCCAGAGTGCTTATGGGGGAAAAATCATATGCAATAACATAATGGAATTTTAGATTTTTACATTGGATCAATAATAGCATCCTTCTCAAAGATGTCTGTATGAAGTGAATTGATACATGATAGTGACTTAGCTCAATGCCTTGCATAGAACAGTCAATTATATCATCTTTTATAATTATTCAGCCTGATAATATGGAAAGTGATAATGAGTGGAATATTTAGTTCTCCAAGTCTTTTCCTGTGTAAATGCATTTATTAGTCCATCAGTCTTGAAAACTAATGGTTCATATGTTAAAAGCCGAATTCATTCATCGACCTAATATAAGTAAATTTAGTTTAGTCTTCTTTAAATCAAAGACTAGAAGTTGTCAATAAATCGTGTCACCTTAAAACAATATGCCAATAAACACGAAATGTCAGTGTTTTAAGATAAATGAAGCTAAAATCCCATTTCTTCAGCACGGTGGAATTTTCTCACTCCTATGAGTCATGGACATGTCAGAGACCTGATATTTATTGGACTGAGCGGCTTCGAATCATGACCCATGAGTCATAGGTGCACAGGTGATAAGAATCCTCCCCTGCAGCTCAGTTCAGAGTATACACTGGCACATGACCTAGGTTTAATCACTTAACAACCACATATAAATGAATGAGCATTGAGTATAAATATGCAAACTAAAAATTAGGCATTGCATGTGACAACACAATGAAATATGATAGCATGAATGAAAATAATACATTTTAAGGTAATGCAACAGATACGTTGGTGATCTCAACGAGCTGAAAGATGCAAATTTTGGAGACACGGAACAGGGAGTGTATAGAGCAGATAAGAGCACCCCTGGGTCATCACAGGTGCTCTGGCATCCTGTCCCCCGAACCGAGGACAAGGGCGAGCACTCAGAAAGGTATCACTCACACAGGGCAGGCACTATTAATAGTGTCCTATTTTACACATGAGGGGTTAGCTGCACGCCTCGGGCCACAGGGCTGGGAATTAGTGGAACCACATTTAAACCCCACAGCCTGTCTCAAAGCTTGAGCTCCTAACTGCAGTCTTTCTCCTCTCCAAGATCTCTTTATTCTCAGTCTGGAACTGATCGTTTTTGCAAGATTCTGCACCTTATGTCTACTCATCCTAGCCTGTGAGTGCCAAGACCAAAATTAGGACTGAGTTACGTGTTATTCTTTTCCTTGACATTCTTACACTCTCTTTGTCATTTCTCTTATTATTTTCATCATCCTCTATAGTTACTTCTTCAGCTGGCCTGGAATATAGTTGAAAAAATTAATTTCATACCCTTTTTATTCTGGCACTTACTTTTGTCTTAGTACATTATGCTAAGTATTTCAGATACATTATTTTAGCTCACAGCAACCAAATAAAATAGGCCATTTAAAAAGCACTACTGTATGTTAGCAGGAGTAATCGCTTCACTTATCTTGCTCAGGAACATTCGCACAGACTGATACAGACCACACTGTGGAAACACTGAGTTTCAGAGTCCTACAGCTGCTCACCACCACCCCCCCTCTTGGTGCTACAATGTGTCAAAACGCATTTGGTTTTGCTCCCTCTGGCTTTCCGCTTTCAATTCAGTATTACTCAATCTGATGAACAAACACACTTAAGTACTCACCCAGTTTAAGTAAGAAATGCTGCAAATAAGCTAATTGAATATCAGAATCAGACTAATATGCATTGATCACTTTCTGTAGACTTTCCGTCCAGCAATAGAGCTAAATTAGGAATGTATAGACAACAGTGATACTGAAGCTGCTATGAAATAAACCTGACATACACTAAGGGAACACAAGTGTGTCCTATTTCTATTGATCAGAGCAATTTCAAACTGGGGTGTGTGCTGACCAAAGTGGCGGGCTAGTTTCAAGTCTGTAGGTTTCCTACTACGGTTTTTGCCATTTTTTTCCCCTCGCTTGGTGCTCCATTGTCTCACTCCAGAAGCAAGAGTTGCTTTCCATTCCCTTGAGGGTGTTACTTGCAGGCAATTGTCAGGCTATTTCCTTAAAAGTGATGGGAAAATCCATTCCTGTGCACTGGTGTTTTCAGTTTAATATTGCTCCTGAAGCCTATATTGCTCCATAGAACCAACTGAAGGGATCTTTACTTCCAATGTTTAAAATTTCTGATATGCAGATGTGAAATATGCTTATGCTATGAAGATCTATGCTTAAACAGAGATTTCTGCCATTCTGGAATTATACACCCTGAGTGGAGACGAGCTCTATCTACTCATAATAACAATGCTGAAGGCACAATTAAACCACCAACCACCAACAAATCCATTTGAAATAACCAGCTTTTAAATAAGCCTCTTGTAAAGTCCAGAACATAGAGCATGCATTATAGTGCACTAATTTAAAGTAAATTAGAGAAATACATAAGGAAAATAATCCAGATAAAAGGAATATTTCTACTGGCTTCATTTTATACTGTGACCCCAATTATCTTTCTTTCTTATAATGGTGATTTTTCTTTTCTAAGTAGGTCTTTATTTCAAAAAGGCAAAGTGAAACAAAAGAAAATACCCACAAAACAATATATTTTAGGTGCTGGCTATGCTTTCTTCGAAGGAATAATGAAGAAAATATTCTTCCCAGGTGTACCTCTTGCCTGGGGTTTCTTCTCCAACAGCGACATGTTATTTTTGCATCTCCAAGTGCTTTAGGGACCCAGAGGCTCTGCTGAATGCTTTGGTGATAAACAGAAAGTCACCAGACTCTTGACTTCATGCCTTAGCCGGGACCTGCAGCAGAGAAGGAGGTGCAGGGAAGAGGGTGACTGGGAAACAGAGCTGCAGGGGAATAAAAGGTGTGGCTGTTCCCCCAAAACAAATAGTTCTCATTCTTAATCCATAGTGGACCTGCCTGGAGTTCAGGGCTGGATGTGATGAACGCTGTAAAAAGAACTTTTCAAAGAAAAAAGATATATTGCCTTTAATTTCCCTTAGAATCTTCAGTCCACTTTTTGAAATAAAAAGCTTAAAGTACTTCCTAGAGTGGGCAAGAGGTAAAAACGTGCAAAATACCAGACAATGGAATTCACTTGTTTACAGAGTTTTCCACACACTTCAAACTTTAATGGTGTTTGTAAACATCAAATAACCTACTTTTCTGTTTTAATGAAAAAAAACACAGGCAATCCAGAAAGAAAATAATTATTATTTGGTTAACTTCTGAGAGCAAATGCTGAATTGGGGAAAATTATTTTTATATAGGTATATTTATATAAAATATATATATACCTCAATGATAATGATTTACATATTTAAATAAAAATGTCATTTGGCACAATTCATATTTATACAATCTGCAAAGCCAGACCTTACATTTTTGTTATTATTGTTTTTGTGTGTAGAATAAAGTTTCTTTTTTCTTTTAAAAGATTTAATTGTATTCATTTTCAGAGAGAGCAGGGGGGAGGTAGAAGGAGAGAGAGAGAAACATCAATATGTGGTTGCATCTCCCGGGCCCCCCACTGGGGACGTGGCCCACAACCCAGGCATGTGCCCTGACTGGGAATCAAGCCAGTGACCCTTTGGTTCACAGGCCTATGCTCAATCCACTGAGCTACACCAGCCAGGGCTAAAGTTACTTTCTAAATACAGCATCCTGCACAAGTAATACTCTTTTTTATTAACTGGTAATCTATACCTAATCTTTTATTACAAAACCATAAGCATGTAGTTCTGTAACATAACAATATCACACCCAAGCACACTGTTATGATATTTTGGGTGAAATGTTCAAATTGCTGTCCATCTCGTATGAGATGTTCACGTACCCTACCAACCACACTCCATGGCGTTACTTCTGTAGGATCTTGTGTCTTTCTCAAAGCAATGCAGTTCACAAAAAAGCAAAATATTTCACATTTCTTTCCAAATTCTGTATGAAAACCCATAACTAACCTCGTAAGAAAAATATAAGGTGAGTCTTTATGTGTTACCTTTGCATTAGCATACAAAAATTAGACAAGGGTGTTTTTAAGAGAAATTAATGTTCCCACTTTGTACGTTTTCAAAGTTGTCTCTGTTCACCAACTCCAAAACTGAAATATACCCATTACGAAAATGTCTGTGCTGGTTGTTGAGTTTAATAAGAATAAAGTCTGAAGTGATTCTAATCTACCTTTTTATTTTTTGTCTTTTTCAAAACTACATCATAACAATAAGCGAAAGTGCTGAAAACAAATGAATTATCCTTGTAGAAACTGCGGGTGCGAAGTTTTCAGGTCAACGTTTCGGCGTCGGGTCTTCCGCACGTCGCTGCGTGACCCAACAGAGCATTCTCACGTTAGCTCTGGTTTTCGCCACGCGTTGTTCGTGCTCTTGGGCATTGAAATGTGGTGTGTAATGATTTATTTTTCAGAAACCGCAGAAGTGGAAACTGAGCTGAAAATGCACTTTCAGAGCCTCGGAACTTCCTCTGGGCAGGGTAAGCTGAATGTCTGTGTTGGTTCGATTTATTCTTCGCTGTACAGCTGCACTGGGGAGTGTGGATGAGATATCGCTGCAGAATCACCGCGGAAAAGGCATGCTTTTTCTGTATATAATGGTTATAGGTTACAGATGATTCAAAGCATAAGTGGTAATTATTTAGGAGAGTGAAAGTGATTCTGGGATTTTTTTTTTATTCTTAAAGTCTACATAGGACAATTCCTAATAGTTCCTCCCAATGAAACAGGACCATCAACTAGCAATTTGATGAAAGTCAGCAAAATTTCAGCCAGAAGAAATAGATCAAGCGCTGATTTCTTGGTTAACAAATTATAAGTAGGTTTCTGTAAAGCTCAAGGTTGCAATAACATACTCCTATGTTAAGCATTTCACTCAAGCAGTTCAAGCAAAATTTGTTTAATATCATCATGTATTACTCTGTGTTGTTTCTCTGTCTTTCCCAAATATGATTCTCTGCTTTTCCCTCTAGTGCAGTTACTAAGATTTTTAAGCATCATTTTAATTTAATGCGTTTTATGTAAACTCATTATTTAGCCCTAGTGTTCATATCCGGACCCAACAGAGAGGCATAAAAATGCTCTTGGGTCCAGAATTAGGATCTGGACTCAGTAGGTAGATGAGATCTTTTGTTGCATCGTTGGCAAAAAATGGTGAGCAAGTTTAGACAGGTGTGGTATCATTGAATTATGAAAATGGAGTTTTTGAACGTGTTTGATTAAGAAGAAGTGGGTATGGACTGTGGGATCTGCTGCCACTTACCTTCTAGTGACACCACGGTGGGCTGTTGTTGTTACATTTGCTTGTTCTCGTACCGAAGACCTGAGGGTGGGACTTGCTCCGAGGTTCCAGGACTGATGGGTGCTCTTGATCAAAACCAAGCCATGTGTTACGTTTTCCCGAGCCAGGGAGACTTTCTTAAGGTGTGGACACGAGACCCAAGGAGAGGGAAAGAGCTTTCTCATGACTGTTCTCAGGAATGCTAGTTCAGAGAGTCACCTCTGTCCCCGGTCAACTTGATGCTGAGCCAGGGAAAGATCGTGGCAGCTGCCACAGCCATGACAAGGCATCGGGTCTTAACAGTGAAGCAAAGGTGAAGAATGATGACCGGGTTGGTACAGAGAGCTAGGGACATGATAACATGATTTGGAATTTTTTAAAAGCCTCAACTAGTCAAGAAAGACAGAATGTTCTTCACTCCTCCAGGGAACTCTGCCTCTTCTGTCTGACCCCGAGATTTACCCAGGGCTGCTCTGTGCACCTATACACTGGCCACTTGTCTGGAGATGGCATTTCCCAGCTCAATGGAGGCCAGCACTGCCTTCTCCTAGAGTCTTTTATGTTGTAAGTGAGGAAGCCAAGTCTCTCTGGTGGGAAGAGTCACAAATTTTAAACTAGGAATTCTAGAGATGACTTGAGTTTCTCAAGTTGTTTGAGAAGCCTGTTCTCAATGAGATCAGGAACCTTGCTACTAGAACTTGGGATTGTGCATGCTAAGTAACCTGGTAATGACACATGGACATAGGTTTAGTATATTCATAAAAGGAAGCAAATACTTAACTGTTTCAACATCAGATACATTAGTAGAAATTCAAAACCTAGGGAGACTCAAAGAATAAACAAATGAAACCCTTAAATTAATTAGGTTTTGGAATGAGTCAATTCACATCAGGACTTGGAATGTAATTTCAGATACTGGATCCTGAAATATGAGCAAAATACTTAGGATCAAAATAAATGTATAATTTTGGATGAAGATCACACGGCATTTCACCTGAGGCATGGCCACATAAACAGTGACATCGGGAGATGAAAACAGAGAGAGACATAGCATTGGGTAGAGATGTCTCATTTGTGTCTCTCAGTATCTCTTATATTAAAACATGGAAAACAGAAACTGATGGGTGATTTTGGTAAGAAAAGGTCAATTCCACTTTTCCGCCTTAGTTTGCGCTCTCTTTTCTGGTGTGTAATAGGAATGGAACTGCCTGTTGGCTTTCTTGTCTGAAAGCGTAAGTTATGGCCGTATAAAAGAAGAAATTGGATTTGCAGAGAGAAAGTGCAATGCCTCTTGTGTTGCATTACAATATTTCCTCAGCACTTACGCCACATAGCAAAGTGGCAAAACGTAAGGCGCATTGCTCACAGGCCCCTGAGAATCGCGGAGCTGCTCTTGGCGAAGGTGTCACACCAGAAAGAGGACCATGTTGAGTGGTTGGTGGCTAACCTATCAGAAATATCCTTTGAGAGATTTTAGAATCTATAGTTAAATTTTCTTCTGCATGCACCATTTTCCAAAAGTGCTAGGTGTTATTAGAAACTTGTAATTAAAAAATACACCTGTAGGATATTTGTAATCATTAATATAAATCCCATGATATGTGGTTAATTCTGTAACATCGATCTGTGGACAATAACATCTTTATTGTGGGTTACCATCAAGTGGAAAACATTGCTATTGCTGTGTTTCTCCCCATGTTTTAACTCTTCATTGGAAAATGTATTTTGTAAAGAAAAAGACAAAATATCCTCCTTTAGCTTTGAATGTTTCTCCTGGATGCTCAGAGCAGACGTTTTGCAGAGAGGTTGTCTTTGCCACTTTTTAAAAAATCTGACGAACCTTGGGCAATTTATTTAACCTCTTTAAGCCTAATTTTCTCTATTTATAAATACCAGTGATAAAACCAATTTAATAAGCTCATTGGGGATTTTCAAGAAATAACAAAGTGGTGTTCTTGTTGACACCTAACACAGCAGTTGCGTTATCTCTGTAGACAGGATGGAAGTCAGTCCCTCCCAGAACCTGTATCGAAGGGATAAGCTTTGGGTGCACATTTGTAAGTTACGAACTACATATATTGAAATTCCCTACTGCTTTATCACCCACCAATAAGATTTGCTGTTAATAGGGTTACTTTTGAAGTTTTTTTTTAAGATCTTGATAAAAATTATATGCTGTTTTCAATTTTTTAAAAAAATTCTATTACAAGAGATATTTTTCTTTCCCTTTCCATGGTTAGTATATTTGTATTTAGTTCAAGGTAATGAAGACAAAAGTTTCAAATAATTTCTTATAGTAAGTCTAAGAGTTCCTTAATTTTAAAAAAATGTCCTTTATTATTATTACCTCAAATTGATTCTCTCCTTGTAGAGTTAGTGTAGAAGAGATTTTTAAAAATTATATTCTTATTTTTTATAATAAATGTAGTAAATTTGGAGAGATGATTAAAAATGTCCCTTGAAGCCCTAGTGAGTAAAGAAAACCAAAGCTGTTACTGCACACACGCACTAGGTAACAGGCTTAATAACTTTTACAGAAATAATGTACATGCACGTATAATCAATTACTTTACATTCAGAATTTTTCATTTTATTTTTATTGATACCAGTGGATCAGTTTTTTATTTCATAATCAGACTAAGATTCATCATAATTCCATTTTACAAACAAAAAGAACTATACAGATAAATGGCTGACAGTGAACAGAGGAGAGAGGGGAGGGAATTTCAGGGGAAAAGGGAAAGGGTTTACAGGAACAAATATAAAGGACACATGGACAAAAACTAAAGGGGGGTGGAAATGGGAGGGAGGTGGGGAAGTTGGGTGGGTGGGCTGGGATGGGAGTAAAAGATAGAAAACTGTACTTGAACAACAATTAAAATAAAAAAATAAACACATTGTAAGACACTTATATTTCTTTATTTCTTCCCAGGTGAATTAAAAACATGAGAAACTAGAATTCTGAGAAATTGTTTACATTTCTGAGAATATCTTTTTTTAAATCTTATTTGAGAAATTCAAAAAATTCAGTCTCAGATGTGAGAACTTAGGTTGCCTTAGGAAACTTAGAAGAAAAGGTTATCATTGGGCTGAATTTTTTTCAAACAATGGAATTTTTGCCTCCAGTAATGACATTGTAGTCAAGTTTACCACATTGCCCTAGCAACAGGAGTAAAGCAGTTCGGAGATTCTGCTTTCCAGAGTGTTCGCAAAGCTAGCCGAACAGCTTTTCTCCACACTGCTCAGAACCCTTTGTTCTATTTGAGAAAGTGACATTTGAATATGTCAATCACAGGGCCGCCGTTGTTCGGGAAAACGAGATAGCAGTGTAGAAAACATACATTTTACTAAAGTGTTATACCAGAAGTGTTGTTAACACTTTAAAACAGTGTTACACTAACCTACAAGACAGGCTTTCAATTAAAATTATGTTAGGATTTAGATTGAATTCCTTTTTAATAAAATAAAACATTCATATTTTCTTTTTTCAGATGTGTTAAACTTTATAAGTAAACATAATTTCTTTCCCTTTCTGTTTTTCCTTCCTCTTTTCCTCTTTCCTTTTCTCTCTGGTCTTGTAGATTTTGGCATATCATTAATATGTTAATGTAATGAACGTATTATATCACTGAAGTATATGCCTTTGGTTTAGACTATTCAGAAGTAGTCTTCCTACTTTTGGATTGCTTTGATGGAAGTGTCTCATAGTCTAGCGTGTGGAGTGCATTTTCACATTTGCATGTGCCTAGGCTTTCTTGTGAAAGCATAAACAATCTGAGTAATGGAATCCAGCTGTGATGTGTTTACACGTCATGTGTGTAAGGTCTGAAAGATTGTTCCGAAATTGCCTATTAAAAATAGAACTCAGTCTTAATATTTGCTGGAAGGTTGGTGAGACTCCGCCAGACTTGTGTAAAGTCAAACTTATCATTACCACTCACAAAGGGTAAATGTATAGTACTTAAAGTCAGTAAGGCATGGTTACACTTAAATACACCACTGGAGCACCTTGACACTGAGGGTCAGAGTTGACTTTTTAAAAATTACCCTGAATGCTTTAAAGAGGGCTCTGTCACCTCAGCACTTTTCATGGATGGATCCACATTTCCCTGCCCGGCAGTGAAGCATTTCAACATGCACAGACCGCCCCACCACACAGGTTCGCTGGACTCACCCCGCCCTCCGTGACACCCAGGTGTCAGTTCCCGCCTCCACTGTGTTGAGCGTAACAAAGGGACGCCTCTCTCTTAAAACGAAACGGATTATATTAATGGGGGAAATCGATCAGGAACATTCATAACCTCTAACGTAAATAAGGGTCCCAGAAATAGTTGAGCAAAACATACTAAAGATGGTGTTTTAAAATGATAAAAGGTAATAATACTCCTCATTTCTAGAATTTCCAAGAATATAAAATGCTCCAATTATATGAAATGGTTTAGTTCCAAGAAGTCATTCATTTGACAGTAAGGAGAAGTTTATAAGATAAGTAAATTTTTAAAAAAAGTATTTTAAAATGCAGTATCAAACGAGCATCATGCCCCCTTTCCCGAAGCAATGACTCTAGGGTTAACTCCAACACCGAGGGGCAGTGAAGGGCAGTGATGAGGAATGAAAGTTACTCTGAGAATATTGTGCTTCCTTCATTTGCCTCCCGGTGTAGTGGCCAGAAACAAGAGGAAAAGGCTGACCTGGAAACATCTATAAATTGATTTTTAAATTTGAACTCACACAGACTTCCTAATGGGAATAATTCCTGAAGTGCTTGTCTCACACTGCGAGCATTAGGAAGACTTGCTCGCAGACGCCAGCGTGCGGAGGGAGCGTGTGGGCCCTGCCTGGGCCGCCTGCCTCCACCAGCCAGTGCTTTCCACGCAAGTCTGGCCACTGTCCTCCCCTTGTATTCTCCTAACAGGACCCCCACTGCTGCCCCACTCCCGCCAGTTTATTCCCTGATGAGCATCTTGGGCATTATTTTTTAAATTGTGAATTGGGCCACTTCCTAGTTAGAACATTTTAGTGCCTTACATTGCACTTAGAGTAAAACCCGAATTCCTGTTGTTGACCCAGGTTCCTCATGAATACTCTCTGACCCCTGTGGTTCTCATCACCCCATGCGCCTGGTCCTTCTCAGGTCCTCAAACACATCAGCCTTTGTCCCCCTCAGGGGCCTCATGTGCATCCTGAATCCTGATGCACCTTACACCTTCTCAGCCTCAGTGCCCAGACCTCAGATCGTGGGCCTGCCCAGGCATCTTCCCCAGTCCTGGGACCCCAAGTGCTCCTCCATGAGGGTCTTCATATGATCAGACTTCCTGTCTCCTCCTTGGACACAGCTGGCAGTCATTTGTCATTATTGGTGCCATTACGCTTTTTGTTTCTGGACCTCTTTCTGACTGTAAACTGACTCACAGAGGCCAAGACATTTCCCATCCCTCGCTGCTGTGTCCAGCTCACTCGGGGCTCACGTGTCGTAGATGCTCATCGAATCCAGAAGCGGTTGGTCAGGCACACCTGTGCAAGAGGGTAAGACAACGTTTATGCATCTTTAAACACAGATGCATACGTACTCTCCGACTCGAGATGTTCTAGCTTCATAATTTTGATTGTCTATCTTCAAAGGTCAACTGTTTAAGCTTTCTGCCTTGTCAGTAGGTTTGCCTACTGATTGGAGCAGAATGCACGGAAAGAATGTTGGCAGAGGAGGACACGAGGATGGTGGCCAAAGGCTGGATCATTGGAGTCCCGAGGGTCATCATAAGGTGTCTGGCACTTATTCAGGGTGTAGCCGGTCAGTATGGGCAGGTACAAAGCAGAGGACTGCGGTAAAGCCATGTTTACTCTGTCACATGTATGTTTAACTGGAGGTAGAGGCTTGTGAATGCAGAGGCAAGGGAATCACTCAGAAAGGTACTGACATAATGAAGGTGAGAGATCACTGTGGCCTCAGAATGATAGGACGTCTTAAGATTCTGGCTACATTTGGTAAGCTAGGATTTCCGGTTTTAGTATTGGCAGGCAAAAATATAATCTCACCTACTTTCGCACATACCATGGAATGTTTATTTCAAACACTTAACACTTCTTATTATGAGAACTGACTTTTCTTTTAATTAACCATCTATTCTCAATGTGTAGCGGCTTAGGAAATCCATATAAAAATTAAATCATAACATTTTGTACATAAGCTCTATGAAAATGGCCATACACATGGAAATATAATAATTAAAATCCAGTGACCATATCGAACTTACAAAAATATGGCAAAGATGTTTAAAAAGGTTAAGTAAATTGTACTCATTAATATTCTATAATATTTTTTCAAATATGTATATATCACAAACAAATGTCACCTTGTATTACTGTAATTTTAACTTCAACATGCATTTGATTTACCTCTTACCCTACAAACTGGGAAAGATTAACCTAAATCGGTTTCATTGTTTTCCTACAGGAGCTTTATTCAAATGCTTGTCTCTTCCCATAATTGATTCTAGAGTCATTAGCCCACAAATCATGAATTTATATCTCAGGTATAATACATAATAATAATAAAAGTTATCAAAACATACATCAAATAGAATTATATGGTACATGAGATAAAGCACATAAAAGACATTAGCTTGGGACATAATAATATCATAATGACATTAATCATCAAAGTAAATAATATATAACTAATAGTTATGAGCAGAGTAATACAGGGAAAATGAGTAGAGCAATATGTAGAATGACAAATAAATGACTAGCAAATTATAGGGAGAAAAGAATCTTAGAGTCGGCGATGGCTGTGAACATTTTGGTCCACGGAAACTGTGATGTCGTTCTAGGGAGCTTCATTTCCTGTGTCACCTGCTGGGTCACGGAGGGCCCACACTGGTTCAGCACTATTTCTGGGTGTAGGCGAGAGGGTGTTTCCAGATAATTTTGGGAAAGCAGATTGCCTTCCATGGTGGGAGTGGGCCTCGTCTAATCTGTTAAGGGCCTGAATTCACTCTAGCTGTGGGGTTGTGTGAGCTGGGACATTGGTCTTCCTGGACTGTGACCTACGGCATTAGTGCACCTGGTTCTCATGCCTTCAGACTCCAACCGAAATGCCATCAACAGCTTTCTTCAGTTTGCAACTGAAGAAAGGGAGATCCATAATCACACGAGCCAGTTCCTTGGAAAACATCGATAGGTTGGTAGGTAGGTAGGTAAGTAGATAGATGCACGGACAGACAGACAGAGATAGATGATAAATATGGCTAGAGGGACGGATGGGTAACTGATGGATGGATGGATGGATGGGTGGGTGGATGGATGATACATAGATTAGATTAGATAGAGGATATAAATATATACACATAAAACATATATGTATGTACATATATATGCTCTAAAATTTTTTACAGAAAAAAAACAATCTACTGAAGAACAATACATTATAATCCCATGTGTATAGATAATCCACACACAAATAATCAAACATGTGTAATGAATAATTGAACATGGGTGCCCGTATTCTCTCTAAATGTACAAACAGGCATACACATTATATTTCTGGAAGTTCTTCTCCAGAGGAGTTGTAAAATATCCCAATAAAAAACTCTTCATACAATAAACTAACAAGCAATAGACTTTTCTGGGCATGATGCCAAAAAAGTATGATAATGCAGATTTGAAACATGAAGCCCTCTTGTGGAAAGTCAGCTGCATGCTCGTATATTTCCCAGAGCCTGGCAGACAGGGAAAGCGCCCTAAACGTGCCTCCTGCTGCACGGCAATGCTGCAGCCCACCAGGGCGAGCCGTTCGCACTGGCCTACACTCCGGCTTTGTTTATAGACGCTATTCAGCAGCACTCAGAGAGAGCATTTGCCCAATTTTTAATCACTTACCAAATTCCTGGTATGTAGAGTGCTTCCAAACACTAACAATCTATAAGCACAGTTATAAAATCAAACAGGGTAGTATGGAATCAACGTGGTGTTGTGATGAGCACTTCAGTGGCATTTGTTGCAATTAGTCCTGCCCTCAAATGCTTTCAGCTAAAGAAAAAGGAAAGGAAAGGTAAAAAGAGTGATCTTTATTATTATTATTATTATTATTATTATTAATATTATTATTAATTTTAGCTACTGGATTCGAAAGGGCAGTGGAATGAAATGTAACCTTTGAGACTGTATAATAATTAATGTTTGACAGAATAAGATATTTCTAACCATGTGCTTTACTAACCAACTGCCAGAGACACAAGAGCTTTAGAATGCATGTGTGAAAACCTGAACTTCTGTCATTGTAAAGAACACACCGGTTAAGCAGTCAACACTTTACAGCCAACACTTACTTATATCCCACAGTTTAATGTGTGGCCGTGTTCCATAATGCTCGTCTAAGTACATTGCAATAAATGTGAAACAGGCAAAGAGCTATCCTCTACATTCATGCATGAACTTGGAAACTCGAGAGAAATATGTGCGTAGTGGGATTTGACATTCTTTTCTATTTTGCATCATTATGTGTTCATCACCTATTTCTCTCGTTTTCCTAAGGATCTTGAAAAAGAATTTTACCTTACTGAGTTACTGTATCCAGAATCATATAATCAGAATAATTTTGAATATACATCACAATAAATATTGCAATAGTGTTTTGTAGGGAAGAGCTAACTATCACCAGAGAGGAATTCCGTGGCACTTCCCTTCGCATAAAGTGAGAAGGTTCTAGGTATGGGTGATGTTTCTAAAAATGTGTAGCCCCTTGTCAGAAAGAAAGCGTATTCCAGAGAGCAGCCGCTGCAATTTCGTCAAGAGTACTTCAGAAGTTAATAGAGACTAAACACGTAATCACACACAAAGTAGATATACAAGTGAATATTAAAATCATATTTAATGTAGTTTCAGAAACCTCTAAGAACTTACAGAACATTATAGAGAACTTTGCATACACTTAATAATATCCTCAGAAACAGTGATATACGTGTATTATATGAACAAGTTCATGCACGAAACGGATGTGGATTGAACATCTACTATGGCCAAGGTCTAGCAACAGTCTGGGGGGACATCAATGTGCTCAGAACTTGGAAGCACCATCTGACTGTATTTTTAACACCTGTTTCTTAACCCCAGATCCCATTGTGCCTTTTTATAGTTGAAACCATTACAGGTTTAGGCTGGGACTCAAGAGCCAGCTCTTAATCAGAGCTGCATCAGCATGCATTTAGGGCTTCTTATTTTTCACCCACGTCAGATTTTGTTTCTGTCAAGGCCGAGTCCCTTGAGAAACAGCATCCAAATGTCCTCCTGCCTGTCACCATTGGTTTTCCCATCTCACTTGTTCAGATTCCCGGATTCCTCCTGTTCCCCCACTGCGGTGTTTAAGCAGGGAGAGTCAGTTCCCACTCCAATCGTTGTCTCTGAAGCATGCACCAAAAAAGTCACAGAAAATCTGAACCGAATGAACAATTAGCTCAATCAAATACTAATAAAATACATCTAAGATAATTATTATACATATATATTGTTGTCAAATATAAATCCCATTTTTACAAGTTGTCTAATTAGGAGTGGCTCTGAAAATGAAGCGCCATGTTTATATTATCAGCAAGAAATGAAAGAGGCTAAATATGGATGTAAAGAAATCAGTGTGTTTCTATGAACCCAACAAATAGTCCTTGACTTTGCTGATGAACATGTACAGAGTGAGGCAAAAGCAGGTTTACAGTTGTTGGTATGGCAAATATTACAATAATTAATGAATGATAATACAAGAATATACTACCCTATCCTGTATATAGTTGTATGTATAGATACATGTATATATACCTTTTGCAGATAAGTTTACCAAAATTTCAATATAAAGCTTTTATATTTTATCTTTGCAATTTTACTGAAGTTTTTGTAGACATTGTATCTTAGAATTGCATTATGTATTTTATATGCATATGAAACCTGCTCTAGGTAAACAGGTCCATTTCCGCTGATCTGAAATTTCCTACCAGGTGTCTCAGTCTCTCCGGCTTTGGCCACCTCAGGAGATTCAAAGGGATTAAAGGGTGAAACACATTATTTCCGGAAATGTCATGAGGACAAGGGTTGGCCCTGGGCAGCCCCGAGTGTCCCTGTCACCACAGGGAGCACTTCAGCTGCAGCAACGAAGTGTGACCTGTGGCATGTCAGATATGGTCGAGTGTTTTCACTTCCCAGAACGAACAGATGGGGAAATTTTTTTAAAAAAGCAAAAAGGTAGCAGGAGGGTAAAACACCTGCTGCCAATTTGGGGCAGATACTGAAATGGTTCTTATAAAATAGACTGGTAACTTTTTTGCCTTTTATTTTGGTATCATGATGAGTACGTCACAGTCAAATGCTCCAATTGGCCCCAAGAACCTGTTGACTACAAAATGTCCCCCCAAATCTAGATTTTACTGTTGCTATGACTTTATTAAGTCCACAAGATTGTTCTCCTGTCTAGAGCGAAATATAATAAGCTTTCTGTCTCTGCTTTGACTGTTGCCTATTGCTTATGACATTTTCCCCGGTAGACTGTCACGAGTTAGGATATTGGTAAACAGGGAACAGTCATCTGAAGACATGATCTAATGCAAAGCAGGATATGATTTATCTGTCGTACAGTTTAGAAACAAGCTCACTAAAAAAAAAAATTGCCGTATTGAAAACATAGCTGGCGCGGTTAGGTGACACTAGAAATTAGATTGATGCGATGTTAAACTAAGAGTTATTACGCTTTCTATAGGCTCTGGGGATGCTGAAGGAGTCATTGTTTTCAAACCGGATGGCGTAATTAGCTCCTGGTTGGAGGATACATAATTACATTTTGCAGCCAATCCTGACATTTATTATTCTATGCCCAGAATTGACACACCATTAGTAGCTTTGGGAATTGTGAAAATCATCTTATCTATGGATTTATGTAAGCAGTATTGGCGAAGAGCGTTGCGTGAAGATTTAGCAGAAATGAAACCTGTACGTTGAATGGGATGCACAGGCTCCGTAATATGTCCTGTAGACTAAGGGAGTCCATCCTGTTGTGTGCAAAGGCAAGTTAATGCTTTGGATGAGCTCAGAGAATTCCCTCTAAGTGTATTAGCGAGGACTGTTTTAGATAACACTACATAAACACCAGAAACACTTTAAGCGAGAGCCAGAAAAATTCACAAAGTTAATGAATAGTGAAAACCTCGATGAGTTCTAACCCAAGATTTAAAAATGATAAGAGGAAATTTTCTTGTAAAAGAAATCTATTAGGGTTAAAAACTATACAAAGAGGAGATATTAAATTATTTGGCAAACTCATAGAATAATGCATTTTTGTTTTATTCTTTCCTCAATTTACTCTAAAATTAATAAAATGTATTAAATCTCAGACTTTCTTATTAAAAATGCATTATTAGTACCTAAAAATTGATGCCTTTTTTCACTGTCATATCCAATATCCTTGCTAGTATATTTGATACAATTTTATTTTATAACTTAAAATATTATTAAAAAACCCTTGTAATGGATATTTGTAAAATATATATTTGCCATCAGTATTTTATGAGTCTTTTTGGTAAGGGAATGAACTTTGTAGAATGCCTTAGAGATTAATAACATATTACACAGTAAATTGTCTCTTGGAAAGATCATCAAAATGTAACTTTAGTAAATAAACTTCAGATATTTAAAAGAAAGTGAAAGTAATGAATGATAGAACATATATATGTATATATCATATATATTACTGAAATAAAAGGGTACATATTTCTTGAGGATTAAAAAACAGAGTTCAGGGTAAGCAAATGTGATCACCAAAAATTATCAAGCATAATTTAAATAGCTATGCATTATACATACCTGCCATGCATGCTGAATATATGCCAGGATATTATTTAAAATGTTATACAGTTCTGCATTTACATTATTATTACTATTTTATCTATGGAATATATTTTTGTACTGAGAGAAATTTCTTATGCATACCTTGAAATAGCCATTTGTAAAATCTAGAACTGATCTTCAGCTATTTTTTGAAAGACTTGAGTGCCTTTTTTTGGTAATTTTTTATATTGTTGTTCAAGTACAGTTGTCTCCATTTTCCCCCGCCTCTCCCCCAACCCATCCCTGCCCCCCACCCTCCATCTACACCCTTTGACTTTGTCCATGTGTCTTCTATACATTGAACATCTTTCATAGTCACATATTCAATGACCAGAGTAGTTGATAGAACTATCTTTTATGTATTTTTCTCATCGTTATAAAGTGTACTATCACTTTATTTTTAGTTTTAGGAACTCTGACAAAGTTTTGATAATTTCTCAACTTTTATTTCTTTTATTATGTATGGAACAGGGTGCAACATTGTCTGAGGAGCTGTTAGATGCCTGTGTTCAGCAGGTGTAGTGTTACCCTGAAGGAACTCCTATAATTAGCTGTCACAGTCTAAGGAGAACAATTAGGACATTTGTTGCTGTGGCAGGTTGCAGCCACTAACAATGGGGAAAAATAACCCAAAGGCACTTTGACAAGCAGCTGTATAGTTGAAAAGAAACAAACAAACAACTTGTAACTGCAAATGGCTAGGAAGAGTTAAGTCATACACAAATCTCAAGCAGCCTTTAAAATCCAGAGATGGATCTAGACTGTAGGTGTCAAAAGCATGGTTTAGACGCTGTGGACGAAATGAAGCTGAGAGAAAATGCAGACCCAGAATAAGTGAATATCAGTAGAAAGTAATCTTAATGATTTAGTATATATTTTTAGCTTGCTCTCTTATGAAAGAGGGTAAAAGAGGTCTTCAAAGTTCATTATGTAGGTATTCATTAAAACTTGGAACTGTAGAAATAAACTATAAATATGGAGTAAGTACAAAAATCTGCAGCAAAATTCCTGAAAGTGGTTATATATGGGGTTTAGAATGTGAGATGGGCATTGGGAAACCTTGAAAAACTTTTATGTAATCTAAAGCTTAGTTACCAATTGATGCTTAAAATGTCAACTCTCAATTACATTGATTTAATTAATAATTCCTAATATGGGAGACCAGTTCTTCCTCTCTCTCTCTTTCTCTCTCCCTCTTTTTTCTTCCTTTTTATGTAAACTTCCTTTTAGAAAAAGGAAAAATCTTCCAGAAGAGCTCTCTCTACAGCTTCCTTTCAGATCAGAGCCAGATCTGTTATTCTGAAGTGTGTTTCAAATTGTGTTCTAAAATAGTCTTTCAGGCTTATGGCATCATGAAGCAGTCAATACTGTTTGGAAAACTGAACCATTATTTGGTGGGAAAAATCGTCAAGGTCTTACAGGTGAGGGGAGAGGAAGCGTGATTTTGTGCTGTAAGAGGGTGTAGCTTGTAGTAAGGTGCACGGATGGGAGAGTAACCTTGTCTGTCCATTCTGATCTGCAGCAAGTGAACTGACCTCTGTTTCCGTGGGGCCAAGGCCATTTGGATGTAAACCCTAAAACAAGGCTTCACACTCCCGTGTTGCTGGTCATAATAGTTCCTAATAATTACTGAATGTTTACAGTCACAATGAAATGAGCAATGAAATCCATGCATACAATTTACTATATAGTTGCTCTTCTCTGGTAAAATTTTGAGACTATAAAGCTGACCCAGAAAAGATTTCAGTAAAATCACCTTCAAAACTCATGCAATCATATCATGTATCAAGTAGGTTCACTTGTAATCTCTCTGGAAAGTGTCAGACGTGGTAGGGGAAAACACATTATGATTTTTTTCTTCTTTATTTTAAGAAGACTATAGCCTCCAAAGGAGGCTACATATATTCCATTGAATCTTTTATATTACATTGAATCTTTTATATTAACTTGATGATGGATCTTTCTCATACATCATTAGATTAGTTTCGTTTCTTCCATTTCCATTTAAACGAACCTTTATTTTAGAAACTATGTTAAAAAAGGTTAGTGTTCATATCAAAAATTGAGCATTTCTCTTATTTTTATGACAAGGCCTTCAGATCATGCTAAATAAAATAACAAATGAAATAAAAACAATTGCCTTTGTTTCTAGCCCTTTGCAGATTAAGGGAATACAAGCACATATTTTTAATGGAATTTTTTCATTTTCACTTTTATTTTTTTTGGAAAATTTTATTTGCTAAACAGAATACATAGTCTTTCTCTTTTCCCCTTTTCAACTTAAATTATGTTTTTTATGTTTAATACTTACAGAAAGAAAGAGACCTCAAAGCATAGCATGAGTGAAATGTCAGTGAACACTTGTTTAAAAAGACCTCCAGAGAAGAAAGATATATCGTGTATTCATGTTATTATGCTGAACACCTGACTCTCTTATCACATTTAAGATGTCAGAGAAATATTGGCAAACAACTCTTGAAACATCCCCTTCATCACGTTCTTGCAGTGGTGTGCAAAATGCTGGAAATAATCGGAAACAAATTATTTCTGTCTGAGCAAAAAAGATAAAAAATCCACATGCACTTAAACACAGCAATTGAAGG